>VXBX01009108.1:277580-349942 GCA_013400415.1 Scytalopus superciliaris
CCCTTCTCTTTCCCCCTCTCAGACCAGGCACAAGTGGGTTGCACTGTCCCAAATGTGGCCACAAATGGGCAAGAAGGCAGCTCTGTTTAGGTTAAAAGCCACAAAATTGTATAAAGGGTGGGAAAACTGGATTCCCCCAAAAAGAGGCATGAGGAAACTGTGTCCAAAAAACACAAATTAATTTTTTTATTAATTTGGAAATTTTCATTAGTAATTGTAAAGGATTTTGACTCTCTCTCTCTGTGTGATTGCTTGATTAAGGGTTTTTTCCATCCTGATCTTTCTATTTTTTAAAACTTTTCAACTTCTGCCTTTTGTTGAGTTCTGAAATTGAAGCACTGCCATGGCAGGGCAGAGAGCAAGAGGAATGGTGCTTTTATAAAATAGAAAATTCTCCTCAGTGGTGTTGAGCTCAGACCTCAGAAGTTTGAAAATACCATTAAAAAACAGACTGCGGTTCTTATCAGATTTTTGAAGTGCACCACTTACTTTTTTGTCCCTTTAAAACACTTTATATTATTTTATTGACACTGGAGGGTAAATGGCAATTGCAATTCCAGTAGTCACTGGTGTACTCCCTAATATTCCCAGAAGACCATGTTGTATCATGAGAAATAACTGGCAGGTGTCCTGGATGACATGGTGTCTGGCCTTTTGTATGTGACAACTTCCATCCAGTAATCTCTGCCTGTGTGGGGTATAAATATGTGGTCAGCTCCAACCCTCAGACTGGGATCAAGCTGTGCTACTTGAACTCATCATTTTTGAGTTCCTCTGATTTGGATGGTTCTGAAAACTGAAGCGATTTAGCAACTACAGTCTCACAGGTGGAATGGGGTTTCTTCTAATTTTAGGGTAATTTCATGTTTTCACTCTGTTCAGAGACTTAGAGAAGTAAAAGCAGAAAGCCTGTTTATTTTCACTTGTGCATGTGGCTGGAATCACAGAATATGCTGATTTGGAAGAGACACACAAGGATCATCAAGTCCAGCCCTCATCCCTGCACAGGACCATCCCAAGAGTCACACCATGAGCTTGGGAGTATCAACCAAACAAAGCAGTTTTAAGGAAACTTGTGGTAACCACCACCAGATTCAAAGCAAACATTTAGGTGTCTAAATTCCTTTTGTAAAGGTAAGACTGATCTGTGTCCTTAAGCACCACCCTTACAATCAAAAATCTGTCCACAAAGCCCTGTGATAACACATTGCCTGATTTCAGGGGTGGTGTGAAAATGTCCTTTCAGGTTGTGAACATTTTGCAGCATAATGGATTCTGATGCCCTCAAGATTCTGCTCCCAGAGTTTCCCAAACCTGCTTTGGAGCATCTCTTTTTTATTTCTTTCACAAGATCTCAACCCGCACCATCATCCCGTTTGTGTTATTCTACTTTTCAGTGCTGCCTGACAACCCCTCCCTGCCGGAGCCCGGCCAGCTCTCACCACCAGGCTCCGGTGGGTGGAAATGAGGACAGTTCTGTCACTTTGATCTTACGCTTAATAGCAGAGACTGCGGCGTTATTGACAGCTGTGACACCTCCAGCCCCTGCCGGGGTGTGCTCAGGGGGGTTGCACACTCTGAATTAGTGCAAGGAAATCTGTGCCTGGCCCTTCACGGTGTTTTGGTGCCAGCAGCAAGATTTTGGCTCTTCCTTGCCCACAGCTCGGCACCAAGTTGAGGGTGGAAAGTGTGAGCAGGGGAGAGGGATGGAACTTGGCTTCAGAGCTACCTGATTGTGATTTTGGGGCATCCCAGTTGGTGGGGAACATAAGGATTCCTGCCTGTTGGGAAAAACTGAGCAGCCCCACAGGCTGATTTTGTCCGCATCAGGGATCGTATATTTAAGGGTGAGATGGAAGGTGTCATCTCTGCTTCTCCCGTTCAGCTCTGGAGTGTGGCCTCATGTGTAGACTCAGTTTTAAAAGGGAAATTTCACAAGGATTTATGTCCATGGGGGAAAACAGAGCAGCCCTGAGGCTGATCTTGCCTGAGACACAAGTCATGTATTTGGTGGTGAGATGTAAGGGCTTCTCTTTGCTTCTCTTCTTCAGCTTTGCAGTATGGCCTCATATGCAGCCTCAGTTTTAAAAGAGAGTTTTTTTCACTGAAATCAGGCTTACAGATTAGCTGAAAATAGAAAATGGACAAGCAGGCATTTAAAAAAAAAAAAAACAAACCACCAACACGCAATAAGAACATTTTATTTATTTTTATTTCTTCTTATCTTTTTGAAGGTTATATATGTTCATTCTCAGTTCAGATTGTGCTGCCTGTGCTGAAAATTATATCTATGCCTAATAACCAAACTTGCAAATCAAGAATAAATGTTTTTTTCATCCCTTACAAGGGCAAAGATAATAAGTCTTTTTGCAACAGGTATACTGTGAAGTGATGGAAACTAATGTTTAACTAATCATCATTAAAAATTGTTATAATTACAAATTTTTTTATGCTATGTTATGGGATACACTCCTTTTTTTTTTTTTTGGTTTTTTTTGGGATCCCCCCCTTTTTTTTTTTTTTTTTTTCCCTGTAAAAACAAGGAATGAAAATTCCTTTGAAAACTGACCTTCAAACCATCCTGGTGGGAGTTCACTATCTGTGGTAAGCAGTGGGGGTGGAGAACTGAATTAAAGGTCCCAGTTAGGGAGAACTGGATTGAACTGTAGGGTTTGGAGGCACTGGATAGGGAGATGAGTAAGTAAAAGACTAGTAATGGTGCTTTCCTCCTGTTAGGGGTGTAGTGAGGATTTTTATGCACCTCTCTGGTGAAGATGGAAGCCTTGGAATACCTGAAAGGGAAGGATGTCTTTGCCTAGTTATTTACTAATTCAATAATGAAAAGTTCCACTGCACATTTCTAGATCAGCATAATTTTCCTCCTTCTCCCATCTGACACAGTCTCAACACTCACTCTCTCTCAGCTGTGTCTCCCTTCCTCTCTCATTCCTCCACCATCTGCTCCACATGCTTTCCCATAAATTCCTGACTTGGACTCAGTTCCCCATCTCTGAGCTTATCTGTCTCAGGGTTACAGGCTGGAGCCATCAGAAAGGCATCTGAGAACTTTCTGTGCAAAATGAATAGCAATGGCAAAACCTCCAGAGAAGTTTGGGAGGTCTCTGGAGGGGTCAGAACTTAATTTCTTGTTTATTTTGAGGCTTTTTTTTGTGGTATGGGAGGACAAGAGAGGTGTCAGGAGTTAACAGAAGTTTACATGATGAATGTTTTCATGTTTTGAATGTTATTCCCAGGGTGATTTTTTTTTTTTCAAGTTTCAGATGGAGGAAATTAAAAATAACAATAAAAATATTACTAAGCTCATTTCTCTTACAGAAAAAAAAAAATATTTTCTTATTTTTTCCCCCAGCTACTGGTTTCTCTTTCTTTTTAGGAAAAGTCCTGTTGCTTACAAAGCAATTATCACTACCTCACCCCCCAGAAAAGTTCCAAAACAAAAAAGGAAAAATATTATGCTTTTAATAGTTTGTTTTCTGAATTTGCCTTTCTCTGTTTTGAAAGACAGAACTAGTAAAGCAGAGGACAACCAGGGAAATGCACTTCATTGAAATATAAAGGTTGATTAATTTCTGTTATTGGGTTGGTAAAGAAGACCAACATGGCGGTTCTGGAGATAGTTTTAAGTACATTGTGCATCCCTGCTTGAGGATATTGCTGAAATCCAGGGAAGGACACTTCCCAACCTCTTCTAGCTCTGCTTTCAGTGTGGTTGCTTCAGGACTGCCTCGTTCCAACACCTTCCACTAGACCAGATTGCTCCAAGTCCCATCCAACCTGGCCTTGATATCAAACCCAGTTTATAGTATCTCGGTATTTCTCTTTAGAAACAGTGTGTTGATTTCACCTCATTGCAAAAGTATGAAAGCAGTAAAGGCAAAATTTAGTATACTTGAGACAGAACGGAGTTGCACAACTTTGTCCAACCCTGACCTCTGTGATGTTCCACAGTGCAGTAGACTGTCTAGCCCAGGCATACCAGTTCTTGTGTTGAATCCATCCCAAACAGAGTCAAGTGATCTGGCTGAGCTCCTGCTGTGGCTCTGCCATCACATGGTCATCCTGCTCAGTTTTATTCCTCTGCCTGTCAGACATTGTTTAGGAAGCTGTAGGCACTTTATAAATGGGAGTTCCTTAACCTTCTCTTTTATGTAGTTTTGTTGTGGGGCGATGGGAATCACAGAATGAGTCAGGCTGGAAGGGACCACCATGAGTCACCTGGTCCTACCTCACTGCTCCAGCAGGGTCACCCCAGAGCACATGGCACAGGATTGTGTGCAGACAAAACTGGAATAGCCCCAGTCAGGGAGACTTCACACCCTCTCTGGGGAATCTGCCTCACTGTGCGGTCACTGTACAGCAAAGTTCTTCCTCATGTTAAGGTGGAATTTTCTGTGCCTAAGTTTCTGCTTGTTGCTTCTTGTCCTATTGCTGGGCAACCCTGAGCAGAGCCTGGTCCATCCTTTGACCCCCTCCCTATGGACACTGACAGACATGGATGATGCCCTCTCTGTCATTTCTTCTTGAGGCTGAACAGACCTGGACAGGACTGGAGTATAAATACCCTTGCTGAGGAAAACCAAGCTAATAAACAAGACTTATAATAACATTATTTAAGTTTTGAAATAATAATAGACTTCTTGATTTCTGAGATGGAAAAATCATTAGGTGTGTGTACCTAAGAATAAGTCAACTAGAGGAATAATCAAACTCTCCCTGAATAGTCTTTATATCAAAAGCTTTACTCTGTCCTTATTTCAACTCTACAAGCCATAGATGTGCATCACAGCATGTCCAGAAGGTCATGAAACAGGCATGTTTTGCCCAGATAAAATGAGCTATCAGACACTGGAAAAAAATTATTCTGGAATTGATCTTTTGTGGCTTCTGTGAGCAAGAAACAAGGTTATATTAATTTTAGAACCATCTGAGCTTTGGGCACTGACTTTCATTGGCTAAGATGTTAATATTTTATGTGAGCCTAAAGCATGGCCAATTAGAGTGAGATCAGAAACGTCCACAAGTATATTCAAAGAAAAGCATTACAGTTTTAGACAGTGCCATAAATTCATGTGCCAAAAAGCTACAGAGGGAGAACGTTAAGGGTCTAGCAAATAAAGAAATAAATAAAAGCTTGGAATGGCATTCCTGCAGCCCAGGCAGCTCAGCGTCACCATAAATCCTTTAAAATAACTGCCACATGTGAATGCACGTGGACAGTAGCTGGGTTAGAGGGTGGCTGGCACTGGCAGTGCATGGCCACAGTGCCAGAGGACAGGGCAGAGCTCTGAAACAGAGCTCAAAATGTGGGCAGCAGATAGTGAGCCAGTGGTTGTTCCTCTGCAGGGATGCCACATGTTGAATCACAGAGTCAGAGAATATCCTGAGTTGGAAGGGACCCACAAGGATCATCAAAGTCCAGCTCCTGGCCCTACAACCCTGAGAATCCTACCGTGTGCCTGAAAGGGTTGTCCAAATGTTTCTTGAAGTCTGGACTTCTCAGAACTTCCTCAGTTCCTGTCTCAGAGCTGGAGAGGATCACTGACTGTGGAAATTACAAGACACTGACCATCTATCACCTCTCCCAGACCGTGATTCTTGCCATTGCTAATACCTCCACCTTTCTGAAAGTTCCTCTTTGATATTTTGAGGTATCCAAGAGTGAACCTGGGTATGCTGCAAACTCATCAGCTCTGTTAGTCTCTAAATGATTTTTGTGAGCCCCTGCCCAACTGTAGAGTCTGTATTTTATTTTACATTTTTTTATAAAAGCAGCACTGTGGAAGGCTCTGGAGAAGTTTCAGTTGGGTGGAAAACACTTCTAAAACTTTGGTCAGTTCTTGTAATTCTTGTTAATAAACGCCCTTACTGTCACTGCTGCCCAACCCCTTTCACCCAAGCAGATTACCTCCATCCCTACCTGAAGGTTTCACCTGCACCAATTTAGTTGTAATGCCATCCCATACTCAAGTTTTATCACATTTTGGGTCCAGCCACCAACTTGCTCCTGAAACCTGCCACACTAATTTTCTCTGCTTTTGCTGCTGAATAAATGTAGGGCTGACTTTTTCCTGGCTCTACAGACCCAACCTTGAAAACAGGGAAGCAAGACAGATTTTAAAAGTATTAAATATATTTTATCTTAAAAGTCTGCTGTTGTTGTCTGCATGTACCTGTGCACTTATGGCTTTGTTTAAAAAAATTGGAAACAGTGTCTGGACTTTCTATCTTTTTATCTGTCCAACTAAAAACATATATTGTTTATGGTCCCTCATGCAGTTTTGTGAGTGATACAGATATTTAATAGGCTCTGTCTGCATTCTGCTGGGCAGAGTTTAATAATTCTGTGATAGAGCAGACTATGGGCCCAGGAACTGATCTGGATTTCAGGTGTCAGCTCTCCCATGCTGAGGTAGAACACCAACATTGCTGTCATCATCTTTTTCCACTTACTCCCATCCCCATGAATCTTGCTCCAGACACCTTTGCTTCTGTCCACAGTGCTCCACTGCAGATCATACTATTAAATAATCCCATTTTTCAGGAAAACTTGAGGTCTTGAGCATTAAATAAAGCCACAGGAGTAGAAAGAAGTTTCACTTTTCAGTTGTGTGACTTAAATACATTAAAAAAAATATTGTCATTTGGAGGCTTTTTGTTTCTAAGGGATTTTTTGTGTTTGTTCCCTTGATGTTTTGGTTTTGTTATTTTTAGTTTTGTTATTTTTGTTTTGTGAACATCTACTCTTGAGATGAAACCCCTTGGCTACCAAGTGTCCATGCAGAGCAAAATCCTAAGGATTAACTAGGGATGGTTGAACCACTTTAGATAAAACAAAAACCAGAAATGTTTTTTCTCTTTTCTTTATTTCTTATTTTTTTACTGCATTCCTCAAGCCAAACATAAACTTTTCTGAGGCTTGTGAAAGTTTTGGAAACTTCTTGAGTTTGTTTTACACATTTTCATATGCCTTAGTGCTTCCTGGTCGCTCTCTGGGTCTGGAATGAGAAAAAACAAAATCATGTATAAAGAAATGCCTGGTATTTGTTGTTAATTCTCATGGGGGCACTTCCCTTCAAGCATTCAACCCTTTTATGCTCCTACTCTGCATCCATGGTCAACTCAGCATCATGGAGTTGGTGATTATTGTTAGATGAAGCTTGAATACTACCTGCACTTGGGTATTTATTGGCTCGTTATAATCCTTATATGAATGACTCTGGAGTTAAGGAATCTCTTAAACCTCATGAAAGGTAAAATTATGTTTGTGTAAAATTATATTTACTTTTTGCTATAGCAAAAGGAACACCAGTTCCTGATTAACAGAACCCCTTGGAAACAGATTTGTTGACATTTTCTTAACACAACCCGCCAAACCTGCTCATCTGAGGGGTTTTGTAGTCACAGACCTTGAGTGAAGTTGAACTTCAGAGATGTTGTAAAACAACTCTTGAGAGTGTTTTGTGCAGAGTGTGAGAATTCATACTTATTATATACAAATTATAATGATTGCTTCCACATTTTGTTTCTTGATTTTGGTTCCAGTAGACTCTCAAAATAGGAAAAGATGGGAAGGTGTCTTTCCACCTCTGGCTTCTGGTCTGTGCTGAGCGAAAACCAACCTTCATTGTGAGAGTGAAAATATTTTACGCAGCCAACCAAACTCAGTTACTAACAACCTGAGTCAATTCTGAGTAATTGATTTAGGGCTGAAAGGCTTGTGTCCGATTACCAATCCCTTGAGCTGTGGAGTCCCCAGAGAGGAAATTTATTGTGTTTTTCCATCCCTTGTCTGCTCACATGAACAGACAAAGCAGGGCAGAGGAATGATGTGACACACATGTCTGTTTTCATGTATCAAAGCAAAGCTGTGAGGTCCAGTTTTGGTTTGTTTTTATCTCTAAACATGTCACAGGGCCTTCAATAAATAAGAAATACAATTTGCAATTGGTGGATCCCCTCACTCTTTAGGTATTGGGATTTTTTCTACATTTATGGTGTTTTGCTCATCTGCAGCATTCGTGTACCTCATATAAAGTCTAATCCTGCCCTGAATTCCTCTTAACATCCAGACTAATGGGTTATGCTTTCTCTGGGGGGTTCCACATGTGGACTTGCCTTTCCTCAAGGACTTTTGGAGTCTTCAAATGTAGGGTCTTTGCATAAGAAGAACATAATCTGTCCTGATGTGTTCCTAACCAAAGAAAGATTCAAAGAGAACGTGAAAATGCTTACTTCTTGCCTTCTTGCAAATGTCTATCATGGTTTAAACCACCACTTCAGTTTCTTTGGTCTCACAGGTTATAATTTCCTTTATCAGGGTAAGGAAGTTTTAAAGAGCTTTTTGCAGATGATTAGGTATTTGCTGATCATTCAGGACAATTTACAAAGATAAATATATGTTAAATGGGTTTCTTGTTAAAACCAATGTACGAGTAACCCCTCGAGGCCAGACAGTAATTACTCCTAATAACAAATTAAAGCATTACCTACTTCTTTTTCGTTTTTCATTTTGAAGAGGAAATTACCTTACAGAACTGAGTGGATTCAAAACTACAGAATCATATATTTTTGATAAAGCCACTAAAAATTAAAAACAAAAATAAAAAATGGAGAGGTGAAATGCTTAGAGAAAAGGACAGTCTAAAACATATTTATTTTTGCAGGAACTCTGTGTAGATTTTGAGGATCCACACCAACCATCCAGACCCTTGAGACCTAGGGAAATCTCTTCTTTTGCTTGGTCCACATCAAAATGTAGACTTGGCTTGAAATGGCTCAGCCAGTTGGTCTTAATTTCCCCAAAAATATTTGCTGTGTAGTGGTTGTGTTGCATCCTCCTTTTCCTGGTTGCATTACTTAAGGATCCCTGTTAAATTTACCAAATATGCTCAGACTGTGAACATCACAATTATCAAAGGAATGTTCTGTATTAACAAGAGCTGTAGATTTCAGGGAGCCTCTTTAGACTTCCCTGACCATGCTTTAGCTGTTGACTTGGGAGCTTCTGGGATACAAAAATAGAAGATGGTCTTCCCCATCAGTCTGAGAATTGACTATGAAAAGGAAGTTCCCAAATCTTTGGATCTTTTTAATTGTTATAATAAATGAGGCTTAGTGGCTCTTACAGCTTTCATGCTGATATAATTCATGCTGAAATTCAGGGCAGTGCACACCTCATGGTAAATCAGAGCAGTGTGTTTGATACACTTCCTCCCAAAGAAAGACGCCTTTGGCTCATCTAGTTCATTTATGTATAACAACTACTTCAGATGTTTTTGAAGGCTCTATAGGATTTGTATGAGTAAGACATTTTTTACGTGAGTTTCTGACTTTTCACTTAAAAAGCATTTTCTATCTGGGTCTTGCCATCTGTTAGCAGAGCTGTCTTGCTAGACGCTTGCTTTAAACAATTCCCTGGGGCTTCTGAACCCAATTGTGTCGTTTTAGCTCTGTTAGAACCTGTCCCAAGGTTGGGCAAAGGTTGGACAAAAGTATTTGTAGTGGCAGATCTTGGTTATCTAATTCACCACCGTGTGCACCGTGCAATGTGTGATAAGAGGCTTGGTGTGTAACACACAAATATTATAAAATTCAGTTTATTAACTATGGAATTTTTTTAATACTTTTTTTTGTTGTTGTTGTTATATCCTCAGTTGAAGGTTTTACAGAGCTGAGGTCTTTCCAGAAGCAGGGACACTTGGTTCTCATGGGTTCCATGTGGATGCAGCAGAGTAGGCATCTGGCAGGGAAACAAATGGTAATTTCTCGCAAGTTTTTTTATATAGTGACAGCAGAGCACTGGCGATATATTTGTTGTATAGTGCAACACTTATCAGAAAAAGCACTATACAACCCCTTTTCAGGATTCACTTTTTAATATTGTGTCTAATTTCTAAGTTTTAATGATGCTGGTTAAAAAGTTTGTGTCGGAGTTGGAAATCCAGGTTTCCATCTCAAAAAGGCTTGATTTTAACTGCAAGATCTTCAGAAGCAATTTGTCCCTTTCTGTTATAATAGTGTTTTGGAGGATGCTTTCAAAAACACTCAGAAATATGCTGGTGTATCTGGTCAGTTCTTTCCAGGATAACTGCAGCATAACCTGCATTAATGAATTACAGTGTTGTGATCAAAAAGTCCAGATGAACGTGTGTCACGCGTAACACAATTAGTGATTTTCTCAGTTTGTCTTCAAATGCACCATTTTGTTTGGGAATATTGCAGATATATGTCACTCATTATTGATAGATTTGTCTGACTTCCTGTCAAATCTATGTACATTGACAAAAATCTATTTTGTTGTTTTTGTCACAGAAATCTATATTGGCATTTTTCCCCATGGAGATTTGGCTAGTCATTGTCAGCATGAGGTGCCAGCTAGAGCTTTTACTGTTTTTATTGTGCCAGCTGCTTTCTTGGCTTCAAATCTTTTGGTTCAGATTGTAAATGGGGGCGAGACATCCGTATCTAGCCAGCGTGCTCGATGGGATATGACAGAGACTTGATTTTTCATTTCTTGCTGCCTTTCTTAGTATTAGTAGAAGATGACAAGGATGGCTTTATCTTCTGACCAGCAGAGACAGTGAAGGAATGGGGAAAGAGAGAGCCTGTGTGTGCATGGGCCGTGGGAAACGTTAAAACACACGTTTAAAGCTGCTTGTTCCTACTGTGGGTTTGTTGGTTGGGTTTTTTGTTTTTTTCCACTTGTGAGAATCTCTGAAGACATCTCGGAGTTCAGGAAAAAATAATTGCCAAACCTTTTGGCTTGTGTTAAATCAGATTTGTTGCATTCCTTTCATAATAGTTTTGGCTTAAATTGTTATAACTGAGCACACACCCTTTGAGAAATCAGGTCTTTTTGAGGTGTCTGTAGTTTGTTTGGAGGAATCTAGAATCACTGGCTAGTTTGTCTGTGTAAGATTTAGCTATCAAATAGTTCACATTTTGAGCCAAATGTGAGGAGGTTTTTTTTTAAGTATTGGCAATTTCTGCAATTTTAGCACAAGTCTTGTGATATTGAGTATTTTCCCTAAAGCCCCAATGGCTGAAGTAAGGTTGTTAATCTGAACATGTAGTCTTTTATGAAGTATTTTTCCAGCCCAGTGTTTACTAAGGAAAAGCTTAAAATCATGAAACCTGTTAGAGCAGAACAATTAAACCCAACACAGTTCTTGCCTCTTGAACCGCTGTGATTTTAAAGCCAAGCTTTCAACTTTCTGGATCCTGGCTCATGAGTTTTAAATACTGAGAGCTGGCACCCTGTTTGTATTAGACTGTTTTCATATCACATCCAGCCTTAGGACAGTCATCCAAACTAAAGAAGGGGTCCATATATTGCATCGCAGAGCCACATGATGGCAGGACTCAATGATCATGGTGTGTCCTTTCCACCTCCAGATATTCGGTGGCTGTGATCCTGTTTTCACTGTTGCACACACAGGATTCTGAGGGCAAGACCCCCATTGACCCCACGTGTCTCCACCTGCACTATGGTGTGGCTGGCGGGCATAAGAAACTCAATCCTCTTCTCCATGAGTCATCACAGCTCCTGTAACCCCAACGAAACTGGTTTTAATTCAGCTTCCAGATGTGCCAAGGTCCATGGAGACACATCAGCATGGACTTAGGTTCAGGCCAGCTGCCTGAGAAGACACCCAGGGTCCCAAGCAGGCTGCACATCTCACTATTCTGCTGCTGCTACCCAAGGTGGCTTGATTAAACTTGGGTACGTAGCCACATGCTGTAATCATTCCCTCAATGACTGCAAAATTTGGCCTTGTTGATCTTTTAAATCCTTGCATTTTCAGAGTGCTAGTTTGCTGTAAATCACAGACATTCTCCATTTTCTTTATTTGATTCCAGAAAACTGTCTCTGTGCTGAAAACAAGTCTTTGAAAAATGCTCGTGTATCCTGCTGTCCTCTCCTACTTGGGGTGATTGCATAATTAACCTGGCCAAGTATCAACCATACAAGAGTTGAATGCATCCCAAGTGCAACTGGGGAGGTTTTTACCATAAGAATGTGCCTGTCCTGAGACTAAAACACAGGTTAGATTTCCAAGTTTCTGAATATTGCTCAATGAAAGAAGAATATGCTGCCCATGAGGAAAAAAAATAAAAAAAATCAAACGGTGGTGTAATCTATAATCAAAAGCCCTAATGGGCACAAAGCATTTTAGAACAAAGGTTTGCTGAATCTGCAAGGATAATAAAAGTGTTAAAGTCTGAGCAGAGAAATGTTCTTATTTACTAAGGTATAAGAAGGTTACTAAAGCGCAGATAAAAATCTCATAGGGCAGACAAAGCTCTCTGAATCCTTTTTCTTTTCCTGCAGTCAGATATGAACATATGATGCATGAATATTTATCAGAACAGCAGATAACTAGTAACTACAGTTGGATTTAAACTCAGCAAACCATGGCTTGCAGTTTGTGTTCACAGGGGCTTCGTGCAAGTGCATTTTATTCTTTTTTCTTTTTTTGTACTGTTTTTGTACTCTGTATACGCAGTCTTGTCTCCCCTAAGCTGTCTTTTGATTCTAACTGAATGAACCTAAAAATACAGCAAAGATCTTCAATACAAAACCTCCAGTGCATATCAACTAAAGGCTGACAAGGTTTTCTGTGCTCAGGGTTGACAAGACTGACTTTCAAGCTGTACGTAGTCAAATCCAGAAATCTCCAGATTTAGACCCGGCTTCCTCGTAACTCTCTTCAGGTTATGTTGAAACATTTATGAACCTCCCAGAGCCTCGTCTTGCCTCAGTTTTGTAACAGTGTCTGCAAGCTGGTGATGCAATGGCAGTTTCACACTGGTGTAGTTGCAACTTGATCATCTGCTACCCGCAATTTTGAACAGCAGAAAATTGGAGGCTCTGCAGAGAAAAGGGGAAAGCTGTTGTATTCCCATCCCTATCCACAGGTAGAGGGATAGACTGTAATTACAGGGAAAAACCTACATACTTTTTCTTTGCTCAGTGTGCATCTCGGGAATGGTTCTGAAAAGTGCGCTTTGAGAGCAGAGAGGTGGGAGCACTGGGGATGCTGGTTGCAGAAAACACCCTTGACAGTACGAGTAGCAAGGGCTCACCCATTTCAGCTGGGAATGATCATGCACTGACCATGCTTTACTCAGCCCCATCAAACCCTAAAAGCTATGAATGCAAGGGAAGGAGACTGAAGAACAAGGTCAAAAGTTGGACTTGATCATAAAATCATAGAGTGGTTTGGGTTGGAAGGGACCTTAAAGCCCATTTTGTCCCTATCATGGGCAGGGACACCTTCCACTAACTCACGTTAGTCCAAGCCCTGTCCATCCTGGCCTGGGACACTTACAGAGACGGGGCAGCCACAGCTTCTCTGGGCAACCTGTGCCAGGGCCTGCCCACCCTCACAGGGAACAATTGCCTTCCTAATATCTAAGCTAAACCTTCTCTCTGTCAGTTTTAAACCATTCCCCCCTGCCCTGTCACTCCAGGCCCTTGCAAATAGTCTCTCTCCATGTTTTCTGTAGCTCCGTCAGGTACTGGAAGGCACAATTAGGTTACATAAGCTTGGATGTCTTTCCCAACCTTAATGATTCCAAGGTGTGGGACTCCTTTCACCCCTTTTTCCAACAGGGAATATTGCAATAGTAATTTTCTCCCTGTGTTTCAGGCAGATTTGCAGAACTGTGGCAGAGGGTGAGAGGGTGCAGGCGAGAGGTCAGGGCAGAGGGGTGGGCGACTCTGCCCTGGTGGCTTTGCCCTGGTGCTGCCAGACTGCTCTTACTAAAGATCAGTGAGCGATCTTCAACTGCTAATGCAAGAAACGCTGTCCTGGGCCAAACCAAAATTCCCTCTAGCCCAGTCCCCTGTCTCCAGCAGTGGCTAGTTCGGGAAGTTGTATAAGAATAGGACTTTGGTCTGCCTTCCTGGTAACTTGTGTTTTAGGGACTTTCTGACTTTGCGGCTGTTGGGGGACGACAGAATTTTTCAGCTGATCATCCATAAATTTATGTAATCCTTTCTGGAGTTCACCAGTGCTTTTTTGTCACTTTGTTTCTTAATCTTAGTTTACTCAAGTGTAACACAGGTTAATTGTTCTTTTGCAGTCTCCTGTTTTCCTCAGTCTCTGAGCAGAAAAAGGCAGAAATGTGAAACAAAAACTATTCCCCTGTTACAGGAACATCTTTGTCAAGCTAAGCTCTTGCTCTAGAGCCAGACCTGTGATGACTTCTCTTTCACATAGCAATAATAATTTTATTTTTCCTTTCATCTGTTTTTTTCAGCTACTCTTTTCATCATAATATAGGCCAGGGTCTCCACAGAGGCACTAACAAGGGAATAGAAAGGTCACAAGTGTGGGGTTTATTACTTGATTTCTTCTTTTTATTACATATAGAAGTGGAGAAAAACTGCAATTTTGAACCCAAATCTTAATGAACTGTCTAGTCAGGGAAGGAAAAGCAGTTTTGCATCCCTGGTATGGAAAGTCTTGCCACGGTTTATATTATAGATGTGATAAAAAAATTAAGAAAGGGTCTCTTTTCTACTTTGGTTTCAGATACAGCTGAAATCTCTCAAAGGCCCAAGGTACAAATCCATCGAGCAATTTTGGCTTGGGTGGGATGTAGGTCATGAGTAACAACACATGAAAAAGCACATGGCAGTGTTCATCTGGAGCTGGAAGACCCATAAAACTGAGGTTCAGACAGGACAAAGAGAGGGAAAAAAGGTGTAAGAAAGAGGAAATTACAGAGAATAGAAGAGGATTTACTCAGAGATGAGCTCAGGGGGGATGTGTTTTTCAGAGAAGGTAATAGTCAGACTTGAAGAGCTCGGAAATGCGAGAGGGGAAGGAGGTATGCTGTGTAATGTAAGAAAAATTGGCTGGTGTGTAGAGGGGAGAGGTTTTTATTCATAGTCTTAAACTAAGATAAGGGTCATCTGATTCATCGTGACCTGACTAGAACCAACTAGGCAAGCTGGACTTACTCCATGTGAGTCATTTTCCTGCATCCTGAGCCATTATTATTCTTATTAAACCAAGAAACTACACTGCACTCACATGATAAGATTTTGGGAAAAAGAAAGAAGACAAGCAAGGATATTTAGAGTTGAAGGATTTCATTTGCTTACACTTGGCTGCCTCCTTGCCTAAGGTTGTGGAATGGGATGAGCCACCACTCAGGGACCTCCCCTTCACTGATCCTACAGTGAATGTCATCAGGGATGGAGCAGAAGCTGCACCTCAGCACTGCTCTGCCCTTCTGGCATGTGGAGGCAGATCATGTAAATCCTGAAGAATTTTGTTGTCCTGGCTGCTCTCCAGAAACCTGAATGCCAAAGTGAGCTCAGGGAAGCACCAAAATATGCAGATATTTTATATGAAGATGATTTTAGAGTTAAGAACTTCACAGAGGTGCAGAACTTGGCTGGAAAACTTTCTTGTGACTCAGCATTTCACTCATACATGTGAATAAAGAAGAACTGAAAAGTCAAAAAACGTGGCAAAATACCCAAACCAGGGTTTTTCAGAACTCAGGGAGCAAAAATATATTTCCAATTCTGGTTCAAGTCTTTGGCTAGTTGTTGTTTAACAAAGCTGGGTCATAAATCTGTGCAGTCATCTGGACTTCTGTGGGAGCCATTTTTTGACTTTGAAAGTAAAATTTAGTTAAAAATCTTTAAACATGTTGGGTCCTATTGATTGAAAAAATCTGCAAGCCTTGAGCACACATAGCAGTGAGAGGGGTTAAAAGACACATCAGCCCCAGAGAACAGGGCCCTGGAGGAGAGGGAATGGCCTCAGGCTGTGCCAGGGGAGGTTTACACTGGATATTGGGAAAAAAATTTTCACCCAAAGAGTGGTCAGGCATTAGAACAGGTTGCTCAGTGCAGTGGTGGAGTGCCCATCGCTGGAGGGATTTGAAAGCTGGGTGGATGTGGCACTTGAGAATGTGGTTTAGTGGAGGGCTTGGCTGCGCTGGGGGAACAGTTGGACTCAATCTCAGAGTCCTTTTCCAGCCGTAATGATCTGTGACTGTGTGAGTGCTCCGATCCACCACACGTGGAATGGGCAGTCCCCAGCACAGCTCAGTTTCCCTATTGCTCCAGGATTCTGTGGGAATTGTGCACTCACCTCTCCACTACCACATGCTAGAAAGGCACCTGTCATAGCACCAAGAAGCTGTACCAGGCATTTATTTCAGCTTTCAGCCAGCAAAATTTTGATCAATATTCTCTACTTTGAGAGTGGGTGTGCTGCACTGTGTGGTCTCTGCCACTTCTGCGTGGCTCTGGCAAAACTTATTGAACTCTTACAGAAAGCATAGATGCCCTTCAGCTCACCTTAACTGAAGTTCTTTGGTGCCACCTGGGATGTGACAGGCTAAAGCACAAGCCAAGGTCATTATTGCTGCTATTTCTATACAAGCATATTTTTAGTCTTTGGCTTAGGGATCAGAGAAAAGGGAATATTCAAAGGGGAAAATAACTGGGAAAATGGGTAAAGATATTAGTTTTAGTTTACACAACTCACAACAAGTTTAGGTTAAAGTATCTAAGGTTAAAAACCCCAAGATGCACCAATGTAAGCAGTTGTAAGGATGGTTTAACCTCACAACATTAAATTCATGTGCCAAAAATATAATTCTTGTATGTTCAAAGACTGTGACATCTCTATAACAAAGGGAATCTTGCAAAAGGAGACTCCTGAATAGGTGGCTCTCTCTGACATTGATGCATTTGTTCCGAGTTGAAAATTCAAACATATAGTTGAGATAACAGTTCAAAATACACAGTTGATTTTAAAAGTGTGGAGAAATAGTTTAGCTTGCAAATGAATTATGGGCATGTGATGGCACATCTGTTCAAACATGCTTCCTTGGTGCACTGTCTTTTCCAAGCCCTCTTTTTTCTCTCTGGTAATTCACTTGGGTGAGATTCTGCCATTTTTATTCAGATTATATAGTAGCTTGTTTCATGCATAACCTTGCTGATATAATGAAGACAGAATGAAGCTAAACTGTACTTGAGAAAGGACAAAAAAAAGGGCATTCCCAAGACTTGTCAAAGATTAGAACCAAAGTTTCAAGGCCCTTCTCTTCACATGAAACTGCCTATTTATATATTCAGAATAGCTGACCAGCAAAATTTGGGGTTTAATTGATTTTCATGCAGTATTTGCCTTTGGGGAGAGGAGCGTTTTGTAAGTTAAGTGCTCAGCCCCAGAACCAAATGCTTTGTCTCAGTTTAAAAGTGACTTGTAAGGAACTGAGGATCCAGAACTTGACTTTGATCTAAAACATAGCAGGCAGTGCAAATATCCACAGTATGTCTCATCAAATCAACTTCTGTGCAAACAGAAGTCAGAACTGATGTAAGGTCTTGTGTGCAATGTACCTGAGATGAGCATCACACTCTTATAATTAAAATAATTATCAAGGGAACAAATTAATATTTTCTTTTATGACCAGTAATGGAGAAAATTTGTTTTGTTTGTTCTTTGAATGTTGAAGTATTACCTGATGACATTATAAATTCAAGATTAGTTAAAGTACTTGCATTTCCAGGCTCTTTAACTTGCCTTCATTATACCTTCCATGATCTATAGATTCATTTTATGTAGACCATATGCAGTTAAAAATAACTGGAGCTGCTGTATTTTATATGTGCCTTTGTAAGCATTTCCAACTGCAAAGGGATTTTTTTTATAAATACAGAAAACCCCAACAAGCTTTATGTTTTCATTTCACCTCTTCCCTTTTTATTTTTTATAGAAATGCTACAAAGGGGAACTTTTGATAAGTATTACCAGCAAAACCCAACATTGCAACACAGTTAAGTGCTGCAGAGTTTCTATTTAAGGCTACCTGGCATAGTCAGCTCAGCCAGATGTACTTCTGCTATTGGATAATCTCATTTGCTGACAATGTACACTGCCTTAAAAAATTAAAAAAAACCCAAAAACAAAAACACAAAAATCCACAAAAAAAGGAAGTGCCTAGGTGACTTATATCCAAATCACACATATTCTTTTAGTTAAAATGAAATGTGAGCTTGAATTTAGCCTTTAATTACATTTCCGTCCCTACCTCCAACAAACAAATTTTTATAACCTCTCCAATGAAGAAAGTCATATTTTGTGAATTACTTACTTGGAAGCTTACCAGGAGCAAAAGTTATTTAGGAAATTTTCTATTATTTGTATTGCTCACAGATTATTCTCCAGGTTCCTGACTATTCTGTAAGATAAATTATCCTTTTTAAAGGGTTTTGTGTATAAGTTTATTTTTATTTTAGAGCTTTTATCTGAGTTGCTATCTGGCAAATGGAAATTATGCTTGTGAAGAGGGAAGCATAGAATAAAAATAAGATCCATCATACCGTGTTTGGGGGATATATAATAGAGCTCTTACAACATGTTAGGGACTTAAATCATCTCAAAATCTTATTTTTGTAAGAATCTTTGCAGTGCAAGCTGTAATATAAATCAACAACAGAGAGGGAAGAGTTTTTCTATGTATTTGAAGACATAAAATAGTATTGCTTAAGTGAAGCATTAAAAATAAGTATTACTTAAATTATCTTCCCTAATAAGATATGTCTGTCATTTTTTCATTTAGCATTGGCTCTGAGGAGACTGCATTGTTCTGTCAGGATTAAAAGATGAAAAACCCGGCCACATTTGAGCATGTGCTTAAACAAGCAAGACTAAGTATTAAATCTGAGTCCTCTGTACTTCGAGAAGCATTTTTACAAGTGGAAAGTTGTTCAGCTTAGATAGTTCATCCATTTTCCAGAGCCTTTTAAACCTGCATAATACAGTGAAGGTCTAAATGCTATAAAACCTCTTTAACTATTGATATCTATTTGTAGATAGCAATATAAATTCTGCCATAAATTCATATAAGGAAATGACTTTATCTAAACAGATATTTGGTGCACAGCTACACTGTTAATATGACAGTGTTGGCTTCTTAATTCCAACACCGTGGAGGAAGGTTGGGGTTTATTTTGATACAGTCAAGGCTTCAAAATTATTGCCATTGAAAATCAATATTGAGCAGCTGCCAACAAAAATATCATGGAATGCATCCTTTATACAAACAGCTGCAAATATATTATTGAATGTACAGACAGAGCTTGAGCTTATCTCCAGAGCTGGGCTTAAGTGCAGGAATCCACCTGTTTGTAGGCTTGGGATGTAATATCAGCATATATTAATTTATTTCCTCTATCAGCTGAGAAATCTTTATTTTCTCACTGTAAATGATACATTTGTGGTCATTTCATGCTTCCTATTTGTGGACTAGTGAGTTTCCTTAGCAAAAGCGGGGGCAACAAACTGGTTTGGAAGTTGTCAAGGTATATGAGCAAAATTTCAAGTTGTCCTTGAAATATTTATGCCACTGCGGTTTGCAGATTCTCTTAAGTTAGCAATGTGCTCACAGTTGTATTTTTGAACTGTGGTGTTTAATTTATACCATTAATAAAATCGGTAACATGTTAATAATTACATTTTTTTTAAAGAATGCACTAAAGAATGACCCGTTTGGGAGAGTCTGTTCGCAGGAGAGAATATACACTCTGTGACCAAATTCTTAACCAAGCCTTACACATCCTACACCCCTGAAAGTCATAGATTAGACATCCTTCATGTTTCACAATCCTATCCACCCTCTTTTACCAGGAAAGCAAACCCTTTGGTTTTAAACTCACTTAATGTGGCAAAAGTGTATAATAAAAGAAAACAGAGGGAGGGAAGCTGGCAGGAAGCTCTTGATCCTTTTACAGAAACTGCCTGTTTGGCTGGGCAGAAGCTGCTGGAGAGCTTTAAACATTCTTACATGTAAAGGCTCTCTGTCTTTAGTTTGGGGCAGACCAAAACCCTTTAGTTTCTAGTAGCCACATTTGCAGCATCCATGAGCATTGCACATAAGTCACATACTGTTTAAACCTTAACACTGTGCTTCAAAGAGCAGGATCTCTGATTCTATTCCATGTAGGACACTACAACCTCTTCAACTCCTTGAGCATCTTAATTCTTTAAAAATAAATCTTCACTCTTATTTTTTCCCTTTTTTTGCCCCACTCTGCCCATTGGCACCCCACCTCCACAGACTTTTCTTTTCTTTCCAGGCAACAAACAGGAAAACCACAAACTTCATCAGCAAGCTGTGCTTTTCTCTCGAAAGCCAAGATGCTGAGGCTCAGCACACAAGTCACATGCTCGTGCCTTCACTACTCACAAACCACCCTGCAGCTCACTCCAGAAAATTAATAAACTTAGTAGGCTAAAAATAAATGGGCCTCTTCATTTTGGGGTGATACCTCAGGATGCATCTTGGTGTGACCCGGAGGAGAAAGAGTCCTGGGGTGGAGTTTTAAAGCAAAGATAGGGAATAATTAGTGAATATTTAGAGCATGTAATCATTTAGGGAATAGTATGCAACAGTTACCTTGCACACAGTTGTGCAGATGCCTCTGAGGGGTTTATTGCAAAACAGATGATATTACAAATTGGCAGTCTGGATGTTCACCATCACCCAAATAACTGGCAATGTGTTTCCATCCCTTCCTGATCATTTTGGCCACAGAAATATCTATTTATTACAGGTATTTATGAGCCTGTCTTCCTGTCCTACCTGGCAATTGTTCTCAGTGGATTAACTCTACATGCTGTTGTAAATCAGACGTGGAAGGAAGATGCAGTGAGGGTGAGGCCACACAGCAAGCCTTGGCCAAGAGTGATGTATGAGAGCCTGGCTTTTCTGTCCTCTGCTTCAACTTCAATTTGTCAATTGTTCTTGTTCCTTCTTTTGGCCAGAATTCATCCCCATGCACTGCGAGAAGCAATGGCAGCCTAACATATGTAGGAAAAGAATTAAAATGGAAATCCCATTCCAAGCCTTAGGGCTTGAGCATGGCACTGCCTGCAAGAACCTGGCACTGGGAATGCAGAAGCATCTACAGAGTGTGCTTGGAGACAGTGGGGTGTAACTGTGCCATTGTCCTGCACAGGGGGTCTGGTGCCCAGTGCTGCCTGTGCCCGGGGCACATATGGCATTTTCACCCAATCTCCTTTCATCCCATTAACTTCAGGTGAGGGAACTGAGGAAGCTTCCAAGGTATGGTGGGTTGACCCTAGCTGGATGAAGGGTACCCACCAAACTTTGCTCTGTCATTGTCCTCCTCAGCTGAGCAGGGGACAGAAAATATAACAAAAGGCTCATGAGGCAAGATAAGGACGGGGAGAGTTTGCTCACCAGTTACTGTATGGGCAGAGCAGACTCATCTTGGAGAAATTAGTTTAATTTATCACCAGTCAAGAGTAGGATAATGAGAAATAAAAACCTCGTCTAAAAATGCCTTTCCCCCACACCTCCCACTTCCTCGGCTTAATTCATTCCCAATTTTCTCTCCCTCCTCCCCTCAGTAGTGCAGGGGAACCGGGAATGGGGCCTGTGGTCAGTTCATCACATGTTGTCTCTGCTGCTCCTTCCTTCTTGGGGGTTGGACTTCTCCCCTGTTCCAGCGTGGGGTCCCTCCCATAGGAGACAGCACTCCATGAACTTCTCCAATATAAGTCCTTCCCAGGGGCTGCAGTTCTGCATGAACTGCCTCAGTGTGGTCCCTTCCATGGGGTCAGTCCTTCATGAATTCCTCCAGTGAGGGTTCCTTCCATGGGGTCAGTCCTTCAGGAGCAACCTGCTACAGTGTAAGTCCCCCACAAGGTCACAAGTCCTGCCAGCAAACCTGCTCCATCTTCCACTTCTAGGACCTTCTTACAGAAGCCACCCCTGTAGCCCCTTGCTGCCTAAACCTGGCTATGCAAACTCAATACACTGGGATAAACATGCCTGGGACTGGTGCCAGGTGGCCTTGTCCTCCCTGGTGTCACACACCCCACGGTATGTCCCACCATGTGCCACCACAGAGCATGGCCTGGGGCTGTTCCAGCCCTGCAGGTTTTGTGGCTGAGCTCAGGAGAGACACAATCTGCTCCCCTCCCGAGCACAGCAAGATACTGGCTGCACAAAAGGGCAGGCAAAGCCAGTTTTTCAATTTGTTCTTGATTTTTTCCATATTCTGTTTATGGTGCATTACCTTCCCTCCCCTGCGCTCCGGGAATGTCACTGTGTAGCTCCTGCTACAAGGGCTGGGTAATGGAGAAGTTTCATCACCTCTCCCCAAACTACAGAGCCAGACAGGACCCATTCTCAATCTTCCTGCTGTCAACACGAAATACACACTGTTATGATTATAACATGAAGACAAGGATCCTGTTTTATCTCAAAGAGTGGAAAGGTTTATGAAGGGTTAAAATAATCTAACCTCACTTTTTCCCCCTCCTTTTCTCTTCTTTTTTTCTTCACAATGGCAAATGTTATTTATATTAAAGGGAAAACCAGCACAGCATTACCAGGTCAAGCTCACTTCTCTTTGCCAGCTAAAACACAAAGCAGAGTTACTGCATTTTTGGTACCTGCAAAACAATCTGGACACAGTGTTCTGTCATCCTTTGAAATGGCAAATGGAAGTCATTTAAACCAGATGAGTGACTGAGAGGGGAATTACTGCACCTACAGCACAGGATATACAGTATAGGCACCTATTTCAAGAGAACTAGAGTGGGTGGCCGGAAGAAAGGAACTTTTTTCCTCATTTAACCTGTAATTTGACAACATCTGCAAGGAATTATCCCTAGTACTGGCATTGTAATTGTTGTATCTAACATCAATCACCGGGCAGGGGAGGTTGCTTTAAATAGATGTTAGCTGTGTTACAGTTTCAAAACATGAAAGAAAAAAAATTAAAATGAAAGGAATGAAATATGTAAATTGGTAGAGAAATTAATTACTGGAAACTTTGACACTAATTTATTGTTTAAATAAGACATGTAACTGGCCGGTGTGGGTGACTGTTTTGGTTTGACCCCATATGCTTTGGCAAGTGTTAGAAAACAGAGGCCACTTCATTCCAATTTATAAAAATCATAACCTCTTTTTTCAACTCTCTATTAATGTACAGAAGAAGAAAGGGATTAGACTGACTCATATTTTACACTGGAAGGACAGCCAGTAGGAAAGGTTCCATAAAGTGTACGTCTTTAAAACAAAGTCCTTCCTCCCCAGCTCTTTCAGTGGGATTTCTGTCTTTGACTTCATCAGAAACACGATTGCAGGGAACAAACTATGCACGTTTTTGGACAGCAAAAATTGTAATTCCAAGCATGCTCCAGATTTCCACCAGCAGCTCAGCAACTACAGGAGTAAATTCATATTCACAAGTTATCAAATTTCCAACATGTATCCAATTTTGTATTGGGTTTTGATTCATATTTGTGGCTGGATGTGAATCAGATCCAGTATTTGTTTCTCAGCAATGTCATGGAAAAGGAAATCGCTGGGTGCTCTGGTATTCACAGCCAAATACAACGCTCAGTACCACTGTCCAGCCTGAGAGCCAGATGAATGGTTATGATGGTCAAGGGAATTGTACTTAACCTGGGAAAATGTTTTAGAGACAGAGAGAAGAAAAAACTTACTCTGTAGTGTCTCTAATAACCACCATGCTATATATATATATATGTACACGTACATGTTCAGCCTGGAATATTACACGCATTTTTAGAAGTTCAGCAGTAAATTGTGTCCTTTTCCTCCCCCCCCCTCCCCNTTTCTTTCCTTTCTTTCCTTTCTTTTTCTTTGCCTTCCCTTTCTCTCTCTCTCTTTTTTTTCCCCTCCATTTCTCTTGCTGGGCCATTACAGCAAAGACACCGATAGGTCTTCTTGGATTCTCCTCCTCAAACTCTGGCTGCTTATTTTACTCACCTGAAACTTTGCCTGGAGGCAGATTTCCCAGCTGTGTCTCACATTTATGTATTTACAGGATAGGGAACCTTTTGCTCAGGAGCTGTTGCTCATAAGGAACCCATCATCTCCAACAGGATATCCCCATAAACCTATTTACATGCATATGTGGAGTAAGGTTCTCTTAACAATTCTTACTTTTAACATCTCATCACATAAAGCTTAATGTATTTAAGTTCTTTAAGGATAAAATGGCATTTCTATATATAGTTGCCTTTACTTTTACATCCAACAATTTTGAACATTGGTTAATGGGGGTATAATATTGCATAACAAGGCTACATTATTGTCAATCCTCACAGATTTCATTCTTTTCATCTAAACACTCTATAAAATCACCCCGAAAATGATCCAGCTGATGAGGTTGGAAAGGCATAGCTCTGTCACAGCAAATGGATCTCATAGTCCTCACATTGCACAGGTGACCTGTTGAATGTGTTTTACTTAAATTGTGTCATAAATGCTGCCACTATGGTGAGAAGGAACTCACAAAATGCTACCCTGTATGCCAGGCAATGTCTACCTTACTGTTCATATGGGGCTTAGAATTTTGTTATGTAATCTTTAGCTTCCCTCTTAAAATAAGCCTTAAAATCCTACATCCTTTTAAACCTATTCCGACTCAAAAGGTGGGTCGGTCAGTCCTTGGGCTGGCTGACCCAAGGGGCTCCAAGATGATGGGTAAGTGAAGTCCATGCCATGGCATGCAGTTGGTATCCTCTTTGGCTGTGGTGCTTGCCCAGGACTTATCCCTTGAGAGCGCCATGGCAATGACAAAACTGTATCTCTCTTGGGAGTTGGTTGTTTATTATGCAGTGGTTGAGAAATCACCCTGTGAAGAGCAGATCAAAAAGTAGATCTGGTTCCAGCAGTGAGTGGCCCTTTGTTGATGCTGTCTGGGAGCCCTCACTTACTTTAGCAGGATTTACCTGAAAAGTTAAAATTAACCTATTTTCTGTCTTGGAGGGCCTGTCTAAGGACAACACTCACCTGGCTGCTTGTGGGATGGGTTTGTAGCTCCAGTTTTTGGCAATATAAATTACTTTTCTAGTTTAAGTTAAGCAAACATCTTTAGTTACCTAGAACTTTTATTCTTATTTAATTGGCTGCTGAGGTGAAAGGCAACAAGCCTCATTCTGCTTAGTCATGACTGTGCAGTGGAAGGGGTTGCAATATGCTGTTCAGCAGCAGGTTTGTCTATTTATTTTGAATGTTCTGGTGGTTCATTAGCAAAGTTTGATGTGTATGGTGACCAGAGTCAGTATTTATGTCATGTTTTTGCAGAGAAGAGACCAGCCCAGCTGTGGCTCTGGTAGTACGAGATGTACTTTGGTGCTGGCTGCTGGAAGCCTCCCAGGAGTAGGTCAAGAGAGAGAATTGGATGGGAGAACATTAGAAGGGTGAAGCCAATGACCGGGATGCAGTTTGGACTAGTTAACCTTCAGTATCATTACAAAACACAGGTACCTAGAGACCTGCAGGCATGTAGATATGGGCAATGGAATGGAAGATATTTAAAAAGACTTCTTTGTGTTCAAATCCTAGTTACCTACTCTGGAAATATTTATGGGCTGCTGTTCTCAAAGCATTTGAAAACTTCTCCACCTTCTGACACAGGAAAGTGCAAGCCATGAAGGCACAAGCAGATTTGTGCAGAAACTCCAGGACAGCACAGTCTCCTCCTAAGCCTTTGACCAGGCAGCAACACTGTCCTTGTCACCACAGGGTCACTTTGTCCTCAGGGAATTTCCTTCCCTGGGAGTAGCAGTGTCAGCACACACACCTTTCTCCTGTGGATCCTCCCAGCCCATGGCAGGGGAGTTGGAACTAGATGGTTCTTAAGGTCCCTTCCAACCCAAGCTGTTGTAGGATTCTATGATTCTATAATTCTATAAACTTTCAAAGAACAGAGTTCCATGTATAGCCTGACTGTAGTGCCAATAAATCATTTTATTTTCTATACTATCATCATAATTCATAAAAATTCTCTCCCTCCCTGGGGAACATTTTATCATCTGATAAGGGGCAACAGCAAGCCAAAAATATAAGGCCCGAACTAAATGATAAATACAGGATGACATAAGCTATAAAACATAAAAGAGTGAGCGTGTGTAATACATGCCAAGGATGGCTGAGGATCAATTTAAACGAAACGTTTTCTGTTAACATGAGAATTTTTGTAAACTGGAGAAAATGAGAGGGAAGAAAGGAAGGATTTATGGAGTAATGTGTGGGAGGCATGTGGTGTTAAAACAGCTATGGCTGGGGCATGTTTGCTCTACTGTCTCAGGAGTAGTTTGTCCTATCCTTACTCTTTCTTTGGCAAGCTTCCTGATGCCTTTTGTTGGACACATGGGAAAGTTGAGGTATCTGTATATCCTTGTTTGGATGAACTTAGAAATGGAAAGCATTATTCAGAGAATTAAGCATCCACCTGACACAACCTCACCGATTAAATCTGGCGACTCACATCCCTTTCTGGTGCTCACGTCAGTGCTTTGCTGAATTTATTTTCCATGTCCCTTTCCCATAGGATGCTCACCTTCTTGGGCTGGTCTGATGGCACCATTGTTACTCACAGCATTGAGCAATGTCTGTGTGACTCCACGAGGAGCCTCATGTGCTGGCAGCAGTTCCTCTGAGGATGACGGTGCTGCTCATCATAGGGGAGGTAAAACCTGGCCATTTATCGCTCAGGATTTTCCAGAAAATTCATCATCATCATGCCTTAGGCTTGCAGTCCACTCCCACCTCCAAATAAAATCCATTTTCTGATCCATGACCTCATTCTGCATATAACATTTCAGCCCAGCTGCATGATTGGGTCCCGCATTTGCAAAACTGTAATTTCCCTGCCAGCTCAGCGCCTTGCTCAATTTTTTTATTTATTTTTTATTTTTTATTCAGGCTCATCACTACTTTGGCTACCTACATGGATACAGTGAGGCATATCACTAAGACACAGACTTGGAGCCAGGAGAAGCAATCATACAACCTCCATGAGACCAATTCTCCAAAGCTTCCCAGCAGGGAGCACAGATCACTAATCATTGCAGGTCTATTTATGACTTTGGAGAGCTTTCCAACTTAGAAAAACTTGTGGAGTTTATTTCAGGTACCTGTATTTCCAGGCCAATAAACATTTAGTTTTAACTGTATCAGAGAAGAAAATGAAAATACTTGTAAACAGAGAGCAGGGCTTGAACCCCCCATCTCCCCTTTCAAGTGAGAGCATGGGCACATGGAGAGTGAGCAATTCTTAGATATATAGCCCACCTAGGTAAAGCACTTTCAAATGTACTTCATTTATTTATTCTAGGCCCTTTTTTGGCTCAAAATCATCAAAAATTGCTGTCTCTAGTTTCATTGTGCCCTTTTGAAATTGTCCAGATTTTGTACTAAGAGTCTAAAGCCACAGCAAAGAAGCAGGCCAAGAGGAAAAGCTTTTGAAGAGTTCCCACAGCTGTGAAAACACGGGCCTCAGGCTGTGTGTAGAGTTACTTCAAACAGCTGCTTCAGGTGACTAAACACCTTGAGTCTCATTCATCAAGTGTTGTTTATACTGGCTGACAGACCAGACTTGGAGAATTAACTCTGAGAAAAAAAAGATGTACTACATACCAAGTATGGGAAAGGAACCCAGTTCCCTAAATAAGAAAGAAAGGGGGGAAGGGGGAGAAGAGGGGGAGGGAAGAGTCCCTTTAAAATAAAACAGATGAGGGCCAATTTTATTTCATGTTAATAGGCCTTTTGATGCCCTTTGCGTATTTAAAATCAGAGGTGAAGGCGTATCGATGGTTTGCCACTTCGTAATCATGCAAATAAAAGCGATTTGAAGGATCCCTGTGCCTTGACAAAAAGCTCAGCTAAACTGGTGTAAAATCAAAATGGTTAATTAGGAGCCTTGAATAACCTATTAAAATAAGACACTTTTTCTCAACTATCTTCTGCAGAGAATATTAGGGAAAAAAATGCCCAGTGCCGCTGCCTCCCTGCTCCCATTCAACATCAGATTGTGCAGATTCCACCCGTAGTTTGGGTACAGGACTTATCACTCAGCTTGAGATAATATTCTTTCATCTCATATCCATATGAGAAGGTGACATGATAAGATATTTGCAATCATGTAACTGCTTTGCATGGATCAAAAGAGGAATGAAAGAAAATGACACGAGTCAGTGTCAAGTGAAGTGCTACTAGTTAAGTAAGCTTTAAATATTGAAGGGGATTTTTAATATTTCCTTTTAATCTCGAAATCTGTCACTTGGTGATTTTTTATAATGTTGGAGTTGTTACTAACAACATTTTCCATGGTTTCATTCAATCCAAATGCGAAAACCCACCCCATCTCAGTCATGGCAAATGTTGTAATTTCTACTGGCAATTTCTCATCCGCAACCCTCATAGATTTCAAAGAAAAGGAGATGTTTTTCAGGCGCTGGGATACTGTTGGGATCCTGATGTTTGAACACTGGCACCAGAACATAGGCCAACAGTGAGATTTCAGTGTTTTTCTTGTTGTTTTTTTTTTCTTAACAAGCAGTCAGACTGCGAGGGTGAATGTGCTTTGAGAGACAAAAATAGCATTCAAAGGAAGAATTTAGAATCACAGAATATTATTTTAAAAGAAGATTGTTTCGGAGGCAGTTTTCCTGACAAACTTGGTAAATAGTTTGGCAGATAGTGAAGCTGTTGGATTTGCATATGCATATATAGAGGCTGAAGAAAAATACCAGGTGGTTTACTTCTTAGTGCTTCAGAATAACAGAAAGTTGATGGCAGTAGATTTACATCTTATTCTCTGGAAAAATAAAAAAAAAAAAAACCAACAGTTTTTCTGGAAAGCAGGATTGTGAACAGGAAAATATAAGAGTAGCAGAGTTAAAATTGCATGTGAGGAATACTGATGAGCCAGTTTCTCCCTTTGCTTAGGGTGAGCTATGTCCTTCACTGAGAAGGATCTCTCCATTGGATTTTACCTAGGCTGAAAGAGGCAATCCTAATTGGATTAAATTCCCCCTACGTAATCCAGTGTATATCCAAAATAAGAAGATCAAATTACTGAAATAATATCTTATTCTTTTTCCCTCCTGAAACAGTGATATCACTGGAAAGTATTAAAAATTAAGTTGTTTATGTCCCTGACTGACATGATTTGGGACAGTTTCCCGTGTCATTTATAGTGCAGTAATATTGGGCTTGTGGCTGATATCTACAGAAGGCAAAAATCTTAGGGTTGAAAAAGTTAATTTGAATTGGAAAAACATGGGAAAAAATTAAAGGTGGTGTCAATGGCAGAGGCTCCATGGGACACTGAAGTGCTGATTTAGGATGGGCATGGATTGGAAAAAGTGGTCCATTTAAAAGCAAACATCTGGAGGTGCTCAAGGTTGGTTGGAGTCATCTGTAACGAAGGAGTCAAGCCCCAGTCCTTTCCAAGCTGTAGAGGGTTCAGTGTCTCAGTGTCCCCTCACTGTCCCAGCTCTCTACCAGGGTGGCAACAGTGACCACTTTGCCCCTCGAGGAGCTTTGTGCTGCCTGAGGGCGTTTAGGCACAACTGCAACTTAAATCACCCACATTAATGTATAACTGTGGTCCTGCACAAAATATATCAACTGAATATTGGTTCTCTTTGCAAGACTCGGGGGGGAAATAAAATAGATTTGCAATGTTTATTTTCAATAAATTATTTTTTTGGAGTCCAAAAGAAATATTTTTTTTTATTCTGTTTTGCTCATAATTTTGGACTGCGCTGCTACTTTTAACTTGGAATGGGTGAATTTCAGAGAGCCTTGGCAGCTCACCTCATGTTAAAGCATTACGGGCTTACAAGTTTTAATCAGAGCAGGCGCCGGGTCCGTTTGGAGCGCAGGGATCTGCGCGTGTGGCCCCATTGCCACTGCAGTGACCTCCTTGCTGCTTCTCCACTGTGTTAGTGACTCTCTCCTAAAATATTCCTGTGTGCTGGAGAATCCAAGGCTTGGGGAAGAGGGCAGTCAGGCTCTGCATCACCCAGGTGTCACTGTTTTATTAGGTGAGTGCCTCTCTCCCTCCTTCCCATCAACGCCGTGCTCTCTGCCAGGCTTTGAGTGCTGCCGCCCCGTCTCTCCATCCGGATGGGGCTGCCAGGAGCCACTTACATCCCTGTCCCTTGCTGGGAGTTGAACACTCTCCAGGTCCCTTGATTTGTCCCCCCCTCCTCCTACTTCCAGGCTGTTGTTGGGGTTTGTTTTTTTCCCTTTTTCTCCCAGTTTGATAATGCAAAGTTTGTTTGTTTCCTTAATTAAAACTGAAATTTCCCTCAAAAAGCAAAAGTGCCTTCCAGGCCTGCAAAGATTCTGTTTGCTTTGTTTTACTCTTGCTGCTAATTGCAGTTATGCCTTTTCTATGAATCTGAGCCATGACATTTACCTAAAAAAAAAAAAGAATAACCTGCCCACTGGAGTGAAATTAAAAGAATCTGATGATAATAAGAATCACCATTAGTAGTAACTGTGTAAATATGGTATTTTATAGAGTGCGGCTCCACATTTTGCAAGGCAGCTGAGAAATAATCAGATATCTCCTCTTTGGACAGCTCAGAGGACAATTAAAATGTAACAATAATCTGAAATATAGTAAATAATCACCCTGGGGGTGTAAATGAGCCCTTCTCATTTATTAACATCATGAGAGTCCTGATGTCAGTTTATAGAAGCTCAGCTGAACTTCAGTGAGTGTTTGCCATGTTTTCTTAGGCTGAGCTTGGTCTACTGGTTAAACAAAGAAGACACAGTAATAAATTATCTAGAATATACCTGGGCTCAAGAGGCTGCATTAAGCTTTCACAGCTTGCTATTTTTTTCACGTAATTTCTAATTTATTTTGTACTTTAAAAGTTTGTTTTGGCTGGGATTGAAATTTAATTTGTTCTTCAAAGAAACATAACAATGGAAATACAAAGAGGAAGCTTTTGTTCTCTCCCTAGGAGTTCTGAAAGGTAATAATTATGAAATGATAAGATTCTAAATGAAAATGTCACTTACAAAGGTTGAGGTTGAAAACAGCACAGACCTATGTAAAGCGAGAAAAGTCACATTTGATTCATGAACATAAATACAACCAGAATGATTTAATTTTAAATCATCTGATGATTTATTGTATAAATATTTTATAATTTTGAAAGGAAGTTCTTCAAAGCACGGATGTCTGCGAGAACGCGCTGCAGCTTTGCAAAAACAGCACTCCTGTATTATTAATAATAACAGTAATAGTAGAAAGATTAATAAAATATCATAAACATAGACTAGAAGAATAGCTGTTTGTATAAATTCCAACAACTGCTATTCAACAATACCCTAAATCAGATGTAGGAGTAAAGTTTTCAATTGTCTCTGTGCTCTGTATTGTTACAGTGATCAGCATATCAATGGTGCTGTTTTTTCCCCTACTCAACGAGAGTATTATGCCTAAAGGTTTAAAACAAATATATTCCTTCAAATTTAGCTTCATACACTGCATACCCTGGTTTGGCAGGAGAAATTTAACCCCTTCCTTTGCCTCTACCTGCCTGTCTTTCCTCCTGAACATGATGTTTCTGTAAAGGGTAGTTCATTGGTATCTAGAAAATCAGTGTTTGCACACACATTACCTTCTGTACATCTTAATGAGGTAAATTCTCTTTGTCTGCTTGAGCAATATATTTTGATGTTTTCCCATGTTGGGTTTTCCCTCTAATCACAGGAGTACATTTTACAATGAAAACATTGGGTCAGAATTAGAGTTTAGTGCCAGAGAGTTGTTGCTGCCCAAGAGAATGACCAGATAATGCTCCTGCTGGATTTTCCTTACTGATGCAGAGCTCCCACATAGGTATTAAACATTTTCACATGGCAACGCTTCAAGAGAGGGGATGTTGGTGGGGGATGTGAAGTCAGATGTCAAGGAGGAAAGGACACGGTGGTCTGCATTTCCTTGCTGACAAAAACCTCTTGGCACTGATTGCTATCTACATCCCATTCCAATTTTCCCTTTGAAAGAGATCAGACAATATTATCAACTCCTTCTCGGTTGTTTTACTTCCTCTGAAGTCTAGATGTAACTTATGCCCCAGCTCTCCTCCTGGTGTTACAGTCCTTTGTTTTGGCTGATGCCTTTATTTTGTCACTCGATGTTGTGCTACCTGTGAGGCCGGGAAAACCATCCTGCTTCCTGAGCTCGGGTTATGTGAGATCTGACTTGCATCTAAAGCTACTTTTTTTAGTACCTGAAAGTCAGATGATGATGATATTGAGTGGAAAAATACAGTTTTCGTTTCTCTTCCTGGGCTGGATGGATAAACCTTTGTAAAATAACCTATCTAGACAGAATTAATTAATTAATTCCAAACTAATTTCTTGTGTATATGGATGCTTTTAAATACTAAGTGTTAGTGTAAGAATTGTGAGGAAAAATTATGGAACAATTAAAGACAGGAACATCATTTTGTGAGGTTCATAAGCTGCTACTGTCCCAGTATTTGTGCAGCTCTATCTGGGCTATGGCCAAGACACCAAACAGTACCTCCTAACTGGTCATGAGAGGGGAGTTGGTAAAATGTCTTTCAGAAGGTTTCTGAATATTCACAATTATTCGCTTTACAGAAACTCTCGTGTCTGGGTACAAGTATGGGGAAGTTTCTCTGCAATCCTTTAATGGTAACAGCTTAATTTTTTTATTCTATTTTTTTTTTATTGCTACTGAAATATTTGCTTATACTAAAAGAGTTTCACAAAAAACAATGAAACCAATGTTTTATCACTACCTTCTTTGGAAAATGGAATTTTATCTAAAGTGTCTGTATCTCCACATTGTGGGATACTGGGTGATGATGAAGTTCTATTTTCAACCAGAGCATATGGTATAATTCTTACTTTAAATGAACAAAATCATTTACATTTACCTGAACTAGATCTGGCTCAAATATTTTCAGGCAATTTTGCCCAAACTAACGAAAAGGCAACACAGGTATTCATTTGAATAATCAAATAAAAAGTGTTCTAACACCATTTGTACTCCTTACATTCACTATTTTCTAATAGTATTATTAGAAAATAAAGAGCATATGATTTTATGCTTATTAAAAATATGAATATGGTTTAAAAAAGGAATTTGCTGGAAGGTGTCCTCAGAAACTATTTTAAGAACATACACTGATTAAATTATAGTTTTGTGGAATCTGTACCAACTTTTTAAGGGTTTTACAATCTTCACTTACAAGCTACTGAAATATTTTATCACTATGTGATAAAAAATCCAGTGGACTTGCTATGAACTGACTATAAATGACTGGAGGGTGGGTGGAGAAATTGGGGGGGTGTAGTTAATAGTCACATTTTATTTTACCTTCTCTTTCAACTTTTTAAAACCATTTTTTCTCATGGTTATAAGGGGCTCTCTATCTTTACAGTTATAAAATACACAATCTCTGGTGGAACAGAGGTCAAAATGCAGCCAGTTTTTAAACCTCCTTTTCCTAACACGTATTTTGTTGATTAAAATGCTGGACTTTATGGGGTATGACTCTTATACTATATAATTTAGAAATAGAAAAGAAAAGCTGCATAACATGTATAATTATTCTTAGTTGTGCTGCACATGGTTTAAATCATTATTTATCTCCATTAGCAGCAGGTTAATGGTTGTTCAGTTCATTAAAACAAAGTTTTGTAGGACATTTACACATTTTTTCAGAGTGATTTCTTTCTAAAATGGAGGTTAATAGTGGAGGATTATTGAATATAAATTTATCTCGCAATATAAGTGGAACCTAAAAAAATCCCAGCAAGACTTTTTGATGGGTCATGTTCAGTCTTACAGGAAAATAATCATGATAAGAAAGACCTTAGAGACAACTAAAATTCTTACCTCAGTTTTTAATCTATTTCATAGCAGAGAATAAAAATCTAGAAACCCGCTGTAGGTCAGTAAGAGAATTTATTATTGACCCCACTGAAGATTACGGAAAGGGAAGTTTTTATGTGGCTTTAGGAAACATTGGTGTAAGGAAAAGAATGACCTCACATTCAGACATGGGCATGTTAAATCCTAAGTATTTGGCACATTTAAATACTTCAACAGGCCTATTTTTGCATGTCAATAGTAAATAAATATTGGGAAAAAATAAATTTTCCTTAAAAAAAGATGCTAAAACAAATATATAGGTATTGCGTTTTTATGTTGGTTTTAAAACAAGCCCAAGGCATTCTCCCACACTTTTTTCCCAACATTATCTCCACCTGTAATAATAAAACATCTTTTCTGATTACTGTGCTTTCTATTATCTCATGTCTGTATCTAATTTATTTGCTACCCAGCCTTACTCTTCCTGTGTTAAAGGGTTCTTTCTCTTTTGGTAATGCAATCCCAGGTTGTGATTCAGTAGATGGATGTGCCCCCAGTCCCTCCAAATTTTTCTTTTCTTGCTGAAAAAGAATGTTTAAGTTGTAAAATATTTCAGAACAGGCTATGTCCTCAACTGGAAAATGGAACTACATTTAATTGATGCCACTTTAATTTCTTATAAAGAGTAAGAAAAAGTTGTCACTTTGGAAAAATGCAATTGGAAAAGCCCAGAGAATACAGCGAGTTGTAATGCCCTTCAAAATGCAATACCCGCACATAGATTTCTAAAATATTAATATATTTAGAATGCAAATTTGGCAACACTTTTAATACATGTGTTCTCAGAGTTATTGAGACTACTTATGCTGCAACAGCTAAACTCAGAGACAGATTAAAATAACTCAGAATATTCAACTTCACATACAAGACTATTGATTAAATGAGAAGATTTCCACGACACCTTTGCAAGGTGTGAAAAATGAATAAATCCATTTTTTGTGCTTTTAGACTTTCTTGCATGTGTGTATTCATGGTATAGAGTTAAAAGCACACTTTCATAACTAGTTTCAATATGCATTTTGTAGCAAAAAGCTCCCTGCTGGTCTTGTGGATGCAGTACTCATCCCTTGAAGTCCATATCAGTGGAAGCCTTTCCATTGTTTTCCATGGATATTGTAACAGGGCCTTATTATTCTCCCAAGGCATGGTTTGCTTTGTTGTGATCCCAAACCCCTGTGATTATCAGGACAGAGGAGATAGTGTGTGAGAGTGAGTGATTTATGCTTTGCTTGTTTCTGTTGCCTCCAGAACATGAGTTTGCTACAAGATGAACTCTGATTTCAGGAAATTACCCACATTGTCAGCAAATTTGCTTGTCATTCTTTAGCATTATGAGCAGCCCATTTTTCATGTTTTAGAAATATTTTAATACTGGACTTTGATATATTATTACCACATGGTCATATCACAATAAACTTTCCAGGGCACACATACAGACTTGAGGATTCTTAAAAAAATAGTATCAAAGGAGCAATACCCTTGGGTCCCTGCAGAGATCCAAAGGAAAAGCTCTCCCTAGAGCTGGCTCAGTTTTACTTTTCCCATAGATAATCAGAGTACACAGGAGTCAGAGGTTCCAGTCTCAAGTTTACCCAGAGAATGAGGAATTTGGGGAAAAGCAACATACAGGATGGGTAGGAAAGATCCAAATGTCAGTCTGCATAAAAATGGTTACAAAAATGTCATAAAATTTCAAGAACATCAATGTGCTTTTGTCCATAAGCAACACATATTGGTGCCAAGGGTAGTTTTTGGTATGGAAAAGCTGTGTAAGTCCCTAATTTCTACATGAAAAACACACTCTGCTGTATTTTGTGGGATGTTTTATTACCTGATTGAAAATTATGAACCTGCCCTTGAGAAGGCAACAGGGGTTCATAATCTCCTTTGTCATTAGGAGTGGGAATTTACCTTTCCTGCAAGTCTTATTTAAGCAGGAAGAAGTAGAGGAACAGCTGATTAAGATTCTCCAAGGGTGGAAGAGTTAATCCTGAGCCAATTCTGATGGCCAGGTGTGTAATTTGGGAAACTGTTTGATTTTGGATGGGATCTTTTCCTCTCAAATTCCCTGTAAATAAGAGAACGGTGATTCTCTGAGCTCATTTGTACCTACACTGAGAGCAGGGTTATGTTAAGAGCTGAGAAGGGGGCTTTGTTTTCTGTTATGAGCTATAGGAAAGGCCAGCATGTCCATTTGAACTTCCTTTATCCCATCAAAGTATCAGCCTAAGGATCAGAAAGCAAACAAATAATTAAGAAAAGCCATTATTTTTTATCAAGCTTGAAATTTCTCTCTTTGAGGCTGGTCAAGTACTGGAAGAGGGTCCCAGTGGGAATCTTAGGAGTGGTTATTCATGGAGATGTTCCAAACTCAGTTGAGGAGGCCCTGGGCAACATTTTCTAGCTCTAAGGTTGGCCCTTTTTTGAGTGGGTATTGGACCAAATGGCTCCAGATGGGCCTTCCAAGCTTGGTTATCCTGTGATTCCATGACAAAATGATCCATGCCAAGCCCAGACATATGTAGCTGAAGTTTGTCTTGATCTTCTATAGCATTCCCTGACTTCAAATATATATTTGGGAAAGAAAGTAGGCTACAATTTAATTTTCCCTCAAAACTTGATCTTTTCTATCTATGAGACACAAATATTACTCATACCTTTGGGTTTTGATATGTGACAATAAGAGGCGTGTTTAACAACTTTGAATTGATTTGACAGAAGCATTTCAGTATTAATGTAGTGAAATATTAAAGTATTAAAACACTTTGCTTTTGCTCTGGCTCTTTAGAAACACTCTGAAATATTGAAGTGCAGCAAAGAGCAACTGAGTCAAAAGAAATTAATGCAATATGTTGAAAAAATGAAAATATCACTGGAATCAAAGAGGATCCCAGGATCTCCAATACCCTGAAGTGGGGAAGTTTGTAATTGCCACTGAGCAGGTTAACCCTCACCTCTCCAGCACTGGCAACACCTTCTTGCACCATCCAAACCTTTGGCTTTTGGAGCTCTGCTCTCTGTTTCTTCAAACTCCACCAAATTCCCTGCCATTGGATCAGTATGCAAGCAGGCAAAAAAAATCTCTTTTTTAATTTTCTAAAAGTTGGAGTTTTAATCCCTTGACTTTAAGTGATGAGGTTAAAGAAGTGACTCAGATTTATTTTTTTTTTTTGATGGAGTGAAGGATAACAGGACCTTTCTTTTCATATTCCTGTAATTCTCCTGAAAGCATGAACTTCCACTTTCTCATCTAAGATTGGTCCTGGAAACTAATTTCATGTTGTCCACTTGCATGAAAAACCTGTACCTAGAATAATTTTTACCCCTTTCTTTCTGTGTAACTTCCCATGTGTTGTTTTTACACCCTGGAGAAACTAAGGGATCATTCTGGCAATTTTTATTTCCTCATAATGATAAAGCCTCATCCACCATATCTTACAGTCTCATATGTAAGAGGGATAGGCTCAAGTGAGCTCACTGCATTAATAATTTCATTCCTGAATTGCATGTTTTCCTGTTTCTTTGGTGATAGGAAGCAAGTTTACTTTATAATGATCAAATAGTCTCACCTTTCCCTGTGTACCTTCATTGCAAGACAGAATATGTGTTTGGAAACATGTGACAGAAAAAGCTGTGTGGATTTCCAGGGCAAATGACATCTCTGCCATAGCTCTGAAACCTGGCTTAAGGTTGCAATATAGTAGGTGAGCAGAAAAACAGATGTTGTTTGTAGTCACCCAACAAGAATTGATGTGTTCTTCTAACTAACTAGTGTCATTTACACTTGCAAAAGGGCAGTTCATCAAAGTGGTGTTTTATATAATAATAGAATTGTAGAATGGTGTGAGTTAGAAGGGACCTTAACGATCTTGTTCCACCCTCTGCCATGGGCAGGAACACCTCCCACTGTCCCAGGTTGCTCCAAGCCTCATCCAGCCTGGTCTTGGATACTCCCAGGGATGGGGCAGCCGCAGTTTCTCTGGGGGTACTGTGCCAGGGCTTCACCACCCTCACAACTGAGAATTTCTCCCTAATATCCCATCTAACCCTGCCCTCTGTCAGTCTGAAGCCATTCCCCCTTGTCTTGTCACTCCATGCCCTTGTCCAAAGTCCCTCTAAAGCTTTTATGAAGTCCCTTTAGGTAGTATATCATGTGATGTTCCTGAATATCTTTTCTCCAACTTGTAAAAGAAATTTCTTTTGACTTCTTTCCTCTTCTGGTTCTGTTTCTTGTTAGTCAAACCGATTTAAAATAAGCCTCTAGATTTTCCTGCGCAGCTGGAAAAAACTGTTGAGTTTGGTTGTGAAACGGGAAAGTTCAAGAGATTAGAGCCTGTTGTTTTATTTGACTCAAATTCCAACAGGTATGATTTGTACCTGGCATAAATGGGATTGCTGTTGTCCTGTCTTCTCCCTGGGAGCCAGCCTGCTGCTTTCTGCAAGCAAGGGTGACTTAGGCAGGGGTTCTAGACTCTTGACTCTTTCTTGCTGGCTTGGTAGTCTACCTTTATTTGCATTTAGCTGCATTTGCCTTTTATTTACTACTTAAAAGATCTAAACCTGCCTGTCCAATGCCAGAGTTCTTGATCCTGCTGGATGGATTATCCCTCTAAAAGTGTGGCTGTGCAGGTTCCCGTGTCTATCCATTTCTCCAGCGTCAGGAACACCACCCATTGACAGCAGGGCCCATCAACAAGTACAGCCAGAAAACGGGCAGGAATGTCAAATATTTATCCCTTTTAAAAAATTTAATATGTTCTCCTGGGGCCTGATTACAGAATTTTTTAATGCTTACAAATTTCTTCAGTGCAACAGTACTAGTTTGTTTCCAAGGAAACAAATGTACTTATACTGCACTGCACACATTCTTAATCATTAAATTCTATAATCTCCCTGTCTCGTTCTTTTTCTTCCTCTCTCTCTCCCCCTCTCTCTTTGAATGGGTAACTTCTAAAAATTGTTTGTTTTTTTTCTCATTGGAGTCCCCAGATACTCTTTAACTGCAGGTAAATTTTCAAATATGTTCTCAACAAAGGATTGCTTCAACTTATTGAAAAAAAGTCACCCCAAACCTTAATTGTCGAGAGCTTTTATGAAATCATCTTAATCAAGATAAATATGTATTCTTTATTCTTCTACTATTTAATGTGCAAATTTATTTTTCTGAAGCAGATCTTTAGTGTGGTTTGATGTGAAATGTCTGGGTAGGATTGATATTTAAAAATCAATCTTAAATGTATATTTTTTTTAATTCAGGCTCTGCAGACTATGTATATTTATGCAACACTGTTCCTGTACAGGAAAAAGCGTGTGAGCCTATATGGTACATTACAGATATACATATTTACATATAAGATCCAGGCTTTGAATTTTTCATTCAAAATATACTAAATGTTAACTGAGCACTAATAGGAGCTCACTGGAGGGACGACACATTTTTAAAGTGACATCTTAGCATTCAAACCATTCATATTCTTCAGTGTGAATGTAATTTTTATCTAAATGATTTCAGAGGAAAATTGATTCATTTGACTATAGTGCTCCTAAGACCAGTGGGAAGCTCATCATCTTAATATTGAATCTGTAAATCCTTTCCACTAGGGATGATTAACAGCTTTGTCAAGTGTTTATTTTACTTTAAGAAGAATATGTAATTTCCTGGCATAACTCAGACAGATTTCACTCTATTTCTTCTTTTGCATGTCACATTCATGCTGTAGGTTAGCGTGATCGAGCCTACCTCTATTAGGCTTCTATTTTGAGCAGCAAAAGGATAGCCTAATAAGTTTTCATAGTTTAATGAGCACACATCAGTTTGCCCTATGATTCATTTATACTTGATAAATAAAAACCCCTCAGCAGTCCTGATAAGGAGTAATAACGGGGAATTACTTCCAGATGGCACTTTTGCTTTGCTACACGTGTGGTCTGAGCTGCCCATGGGATATAAACCCAGTATTAGCACAGCGATGGGCTGCTCGCAGGACTGGGAGGTGCTGGCAGACCCTTCCTGGTGGCAGGACAAGGACAGGCACTGGGGTTATGTGCAAGTCTTTGGCTGTGCAGTGACATTTACAGGCTCAGCTTTGCACGCAAAGTCCAGGGGCGGGTGGAAACAACAGGGAGTGGGAAAGACTGTCCTTGATGCAGCTGTGGCTTAATTAAGACACCTTAGTTGGACTGAAAAAAAAAGCCATATACAGTAAGAATTAAATGAGTGAAATTGAAGGCAGATTTTATTGCTACAAACAGCTTCAATGCACAACAGATCAGTCTCCTAACTATGCATTTGGATTCTTTTCCAATGGCTTTGACCCAAGGGAATGGCCTGGAGTTGTGTCAGGGGAAGGTTAGGTTGGATCTCAGGAAAAGGTTCTTCCCCCACAGGGTGGTTAGGCACTGAACAGGATCCTCAGGGCAGTGGTCACAACACCAAACTTGACAGAGCTCGAGAAGCATTTGGATGATCCTCTCAGACAGAGGGTGTGACTTTTGGTAATTGTCCTGTGCAGGGTCAGGAGTTGGACTTCATGATCCTTGTTGGTCCCTTCCAACTCAGCATATTCTGTGGTTCTGTGATTCTGTGACTATCTGACCATCTACAGGTTCATCATCTACTATGTCAGGCAATAAAAGGTTATTGAAACATGCACATCTCCTCCAAAAAACCAAAATACACACACACACACACACATATATATACGTATATATATACACGCTCATGCAATTTCCCATGTATAATGATTTTGAGTCACCAAACCCCAACATCTTCACCACACCTGTCAGAGTTCAAGAGGCGTTTGGACAATGCCATCAGGCACGTGGTGGGACTCTTGGGGTGTCCTGCACAGGGCCAGGAGTTGGACTCGATGGTCCTTGTGGGTGCCTGCCAGCTCAGGATGTTCTATGATCTTTCTGGAGGGATTTCATTGTGAGTTTTTGCTTCTTTAGCTGCTCATATGAAATATATGAGTGTTTTTCGGCCACAATGGTGAGGAAGGTACTCTATAATAAAGGGAATGAGAGAAATGTATATCAAGAGATTCCTATAAAGGTTTACCAATCTGAATTATTTTCACTTGTAGGAGAGAGGGGGCAATTCTCTCCTTGTTTTGCTGATTGCCCAGCTAAATTTCAGCTTTTTGGGGAGTTGAGGTGGGAATTGTGCATGAAAAGTTTAGCCAGTAATGAGCTGTCTATGGCTTGAACCTTCTCGTGCAGACTGGCAAAGCAACAGTATTCAGGGAGGGAAAAAAAGGAAAAAAAGAGAAGAAAGTTTGCTGGAATGTATAGTTTCTCTTCCAAGATGAGATTAATTACAGCCAAAATGATTGGTGAATGCTCCTGCTTTAAGAATAAATGCTGAGAGCGTGATTGCCTTCAAAACAGGAGTGACACAAATCTATTCTGCTTCTGAAACGGTATCATCAAGTATTGTTTGGTTTGGGTGTTTCTGCAGAAAGTGCTCCGTGCTCTTTTCTCTCCAATTTCCTGCTCAAAGTCTAAAATAGAAATTGCAGATTAGAAAATCCTTTGAGAATGGGGTTCAGCAAGTGAAACTGCTTGAAGGTAAGTTTCATACTAGTTTGACTGAATTTAATGAGCCATTGTTAGGAACCAAGCAAGCAAGCATTCTAGTGAGGCAGGAGGTATACACAAGCTGTCTTTTTAAGAAACCATTGTAAATCTGGTAACAAAGAGAGCCTGACTTTCTCCTTGAATTACCATGTTGACAAAAAAGTCTACTGCATGCACTGATAGCAAATGAGATACATTCTGCTAGTAAAGAAAATTAGACCTTAAATTTAACTCTCTAAAGCCTAACGTGGAGGGCAAGGGAAAAGCCAGAGTCATGCTGAAAACCAAGCTGTTGCTTCAGCGTAGAGCGAAGCACAGGCTGTGTGTAACTCCTTGTTCTGAGACAGAACATTATGTGCAACTTTGCTGTATGATTAACAAATGGATTTTAACAGAGACTAAAAGGCATGGGGAGAGAGAAGGGGAAAAAACAAACCAACATAGCAAGCTGTGTCTTTAACCGGTAGGGATTAAACAATTCACTTTGTTACCTGGGAGGCATCAAGGTGAAGGTCTCTGGTTCTGAGGGACTGTGCTCACTTGGTGCTTGCTAACCTTGGGCTGGCTGCTTACAACCTGTATCTTTGCTGTAGCCTGAAAAGGGTTTTTTAATATTTAAAATTATTAGTTTATAGTATCCATGTAATTTCTTCAGCCATAGGGCTTTAATTTCTTTGATGTGCATCTCGGTTCCAGCTGGTACTCCTACCACTCCTGCTGTCTCCTAGCCCTAAGTAAGGTTTCTCTCTTTGTTAAAGCTGGTGCCACTGATTTATCTTCAGCTCTGAGAAGGGCTTTTATCCATTTTAAAAGTGATGCTGCTGAGACAGCTTTCCCTTGCCCTGAGAAGAACATTTTTTTATTCATATTTGGTGGTTGGTTGGGTTGTTGTTTTGGGGTTTTTTTATTTTTTATTTTTTATTTCCTTTCTTTTACAAAGTATATTTTACGTAGAGGTGTATTTCTCTTGGGCTGTCTATGGGGTGCCTTTATGCTGCCTTTTTTTTCCCCAAAAAACCTTTTTTTGGAAAAGAAAACAGCAAATTTTCCTTCTTTCTGAAAGCATGGCTCTCCCAGTCCCAACCAGATTGCCCTGAAATATTGCCCTGAAAAGGATCCTGGTTGCACCATGGAAGACAAGAACTGAGATTTTCCTCACTCATGATCTAATCAGGGAAAATTAGCCTGAATTTTTCCCCCTAAACTATTCAAACTCTGTTTCTTCTCTACGTGTACTAGAGCCAATAATTTCCTTATGCATTGCGCTCATAATTTGTTATTTAAAGTAAATACATTGAGTTTATACACTTGTGGCTTCCTGGACTCACCTTCCTAGATTGTTTTCCTTTATAATGATTATCATATATTATGTACATGGTAGTTTAGCATTTTTTGGAAATATATTTAAAATAAGAATGGTTTGAATTATATAGATAGCTAAAGGCAGCTTTTGAAGTTGCCCAGTCTTCCTTGGTGCCTTGGGTTGTGGGAGCACACCAAAAACATTCCTGTTTTGTAGCACCTTTAATGTAGACAAATCCTAACATGTTTTATATTCATCCTAATAAAAAAGAACATCTATAAAATACCTGAAAACTAATAAAATGCAATAGATTTAGATTGAAAAGATCTTATAAAAAGTCTGCAGATCACTCTTAAAACCAGAAACAGACTTTGAAGGTGGAACGACTGCCCAGGCGACTGGACACTAAAGGGAAGACTATTTCTTTCGCAGGATCCTGAAATACCTGCAGCAATTCACAGTCTTGTTACGGAAAAATAAAAAGAAAAAAAGTTTATTTACTGTTAAAAGTAGCAATTCATTCCATGAAAGCCAAAATTAACTTGTAACTTGGTATAACTGAAGGCCCTGCTGCCATCTACACGCTGAGGAAGGGTTTCAGCCTTTTAACAGTTTTCCTTTTTGGAGTCAGTCAGAATTATGAACGATCTGGGATATCTTACATTGCCTGCAGACTAGACAAAATGCTGCTATGCAGGCTAGCAAATAAAGCTTTACACTAATCAAATGCTCTGCTGAATAAAATATGAGCGTGTTATTTTGCATAATAAATAGCAAGTCAAAATATAAATTGAACAGTAGTACTAATAAATAAAATAAGATCATCTAAAGCTGGTTTGCAGAAACAAAAACTTCCGACTTCATCAATTATGGATGTTTGTGTGTGTGAGTGTGTGCGTGTGTGTGCATTAGTGAGTGTGAGAGCAGAGGGGAAACGGTGGCATATATGATAGTTTTTCTACCTTTTTGGTCTCGCTCTCTCTTTGGATCATTAATCCAGACGGAACAAGTAAAGAAACCCTTCTTCCCATATCAAGGAGTTGGAATAGATGATCCTGACGTTCCCTTCCAACCCAAACTATTCCATGATCTGTTTCTTTTCTTGCATTGCAAAGCCAAAATCTTGCAGTCAGATTCTACTTTCCCAAAAAAAAAAAAAACAAAACCAGATCCTCTTTGAACTGATATAAAAGCAGCTGAAATATTTCATTTTTGGTGGCTGAGAGACTCTATCTGCACGTAGGTGAATGAAAGGAGCCCACAGGAGGGTGTGTGGCTGCCCAGAACATCTGCCCAGATGCATGTGCTCCTCTGCACGTCTCTGCCCTTTGGGGAAGGCTTTTCCCCCATCAGAGACGACAAGAAAAGGGGAAATATTATATTTTTTCAATTAAATAAGAGAGAACAAGCCTATTGCCATAGTGAAGACCTGGTGTGTATAATAACAAAAAAAACCAGCTGGGACAAGGCATTTTTAACCAGTTGTTATGCCACAGTTTTTAAGTCTACATCGCTTTTATTTCCTTCCTGAACACGATTATATGACAATGTTTAAGCAACCCACAGTCAAACTGGCTAAAAGTCTGCGGGATGGGGGGAAATTTGTGGTACCCCTGCCATAAATCATGACAACAATTGAAACAAACACAAACAGGAATTCTTTTTCCTTTTTCGGGGGGAAGTCATGTGTCACCTGTCACCACTAGCTACCACCAAATAAGTAACAAAAATCCGGAGGTGTCAGCAAATGTTCAGTTACCTCATTTCCTCTGCTCTTTTTTTGCTTGGTCTCCCATCACGGGAGAGCATCTGCCTATTTTTGGAACAAATATAAGGAAACTGCTTTGCCTTTGCTCTTTGCCTTCAGTTTCTCCTCTGAGGCTACAACAAAATAGCATGACTGGAGCCAGGCAGGGATCTTTCCAGTGGGATGCAAGGATTTGTAGGGTCCTCATGCCAGCCTGGAGCTCTCAATGGGGCAGTGTCTGAATCTCTAGGGAGAAAGGGAGCAGAGCAAGTAAGAAGTGATCTTGTCTCAGGAATCTACTACACTCAACCTGCTCCCAAGTTTCTTCTCAAGAATTACACCTTCTGAGACCCACAAGACATGTAAATCCATAGTGGGAGGATTCTCTTTTATGCCTTTCTTTATTCTTTCTTTTATTCCCAAGAACATTTAGTCTTATTTCTCAATGTATCTCAAGTTGGCACAATTTTTTCCTAAACCTACAGCTGGTGCTTTCAATTACAGCATTAAGTTTTCCCCTTTGATGATCACAACCTTCATCTTCTCCTCTTCTTCAGGTTACTCATTCCTTCTACATCTACTTTTAAGGAGGAAAAAAAGAAAACAAAACTTGGATATATCACTTTTTTTCCCCCCATTACCTCCTAATGCCACAAGTTCAATCTTCAGACCTGCTCTCCCAGTTCATCTCAGCCAATGCCCATCTACTGTTGAGGGGAACACCCTCACCCACCCTGCTGTCAGAGGCTTGGATGTCTACAGGTAATTTCACATCCCAATCCCCCAAGTGTGTGACTTGCTGCTTAGAATCCATAATGTACTAAGCATCTCATTTTCCATATATCTACATTTTCAGTTAAGCCACACTGGATACAGAGCAGCCCAGTGACTATTTTGCTGTTTAATACAATTTTTTTTTTTTTTTTTTTGAAAAGTCAGTTTGAGAACCCAAACTTCAGGTTTGTACACCTCAAGTGATACTTTTGTGCTTAAAGCTTCTCTGAACATCTTCCTGAATCTGTTCCTTTATCTGTAATTAAGGTGAACATCCCCCATAGTGGCAAATACGGCAAAACTAAGGAAAATGAATAATCCATTCTCATAACAACCTTTTCCTGAAGCTGAGGTTCCTTTTTGCAAAAATTGTTAATCCTAAATGGCTACAGTTACAAAAAAGTATTAATTTGTTAAACAGAGTTCTTATTTATCATTAACTTATTCTCAATCAATAAATCAAGTCTGTCTTTTTGTTTCTTTGACCTCTAGATATGCTAAAAAAGAATAGCAAATAAATCCTGTTAAATGAAAGGACTCATATTCACATTCCTGCTCTCTCCTGAATACATTTTCCCTGGAAACTTCTTGGCTTGCCTATTGGTGTTGGATAACACCACATTTTATTAAAGATCTGTGAAGTGTTTCCTAAGATGCTACATAGTGTATTTTTTTTCAGACATTTAAGTTTTACAAAATCTTCTTGGCTTTGTATAGGTGATAACAGGAAAGAAGAATAATGAGATAAAACCTCTTCTCTGAGTTTTTTAATTGAGAAGCAAATTATTTCATAGGCTCTCATTAGTTATTCCCATGGACTCTAATGACAAGGTGCCAACTTTCACACTTTAAACAGGTTAATTAAGCAGGTAGTAATGAAATTGGGTGATACCTGTGCCACAGCTCCTGATAATGTGCTTAAATGTCTGTAAATCTGAAAGGATGTTTTCAGCTCCAGCTCTTCTCAGCACTGCATAAATAAATGTTTTCTAGCTAATAGGGAAACTAACGTTAAAGTTCCACTTTGGTCACCATTATTATGTTTCATGAAGTAGATGTTGATATTTCTTCTTTTTTTAAGATTATAAAGGGGCACAAAGAAAGCTGGAAGACCTCAACTGAAGGGTTTATTTTCCTTCTATCCACTGGCTGTATGTGTTAAATATTTTAATAATACTTTTTTTCCCCTAAAAATAATAAAATTAAATTTATAAATTGTTCTTTTGAGATCTTCTCAGATAAAATTGATGCAGGAATATAAGCAAGTAGCAGGAACTGAGGTTAATAGAGTGGCACGTGTGCACAAAGAAGGAATCACTTTTTGGAAGTAAAAGAGAAAATAGAAAAAAAAAAACACAACAAAGATTGAATTTCAGAGTTCCTAAGAGCAAGTATAAATAGCTATATGATTTACCTAATTCAAGAAATACCTCTAAAGAATCCCAGAGAAGTATCCTTAGCTAGAAGAGTTGCTAATAACCAGTTGTGTTGGAGGGGATATAAAGAAATGTTTGAGTTTAATTTTTCTGCTTGTAGTTTTTGGGCACAACTGGTTCAATTATTTATGACAAGCAAAATATTACCCAAGTTTTATGTTCCTTCTTGCTTGTGATTTGCTTACAAAGCTATTCTGATTTCTAGGAAAGTATTTGTTATTTCTAAATATTTACTGGATAGTTTATGCAAACAAGTGTTGGACTTACTCATGCCCTGATGGTTCCTACCAGTTAGTGTTTATAACACACAATTTGTCATCACAGTCACATGGGTGTTGTATCCATTCTCTTGCAGGATATTTGACTGCTTAAAAAAATGAGGAATAACAAGGCTGGCAAGTGAATGAAGAATAACAAAGCCCTTCCTCATATGAATTTTTGAACAAATAAACATTTAGGTCAAACTTAAAAGGTCTTGCAAATATTTGGGTGAATAAACCAGAGAGCAAATAATGTGACCCCACAGAAAACAGCCAAGCAAATTTCCGAGGCATGTTTGGAGAAGTGATCTTCTCTGAGTATCCTGGATTGTTTGGCCACTTATGTCCCGGTGTTTACTCACAGTGAGCAGGCTACTGAGCTTGAAAACATCTTCCCTGCAAATGAATGTGAATATGAGCTAAATTCATGGCATCTATGTCATATTTTTAATACATCTTAAAAAAAAGAAATACAAAAAAAACCAAACCAAAACAAGATTTTATTTTTTACATAAATTTCTGAGATTTCCTTTTTTTTTTTTGTAAAAATAATAGAAAGTTTCAGCAAAATTCTGTTGACTGATGAGAAACTGTGCTATCGAAATACAAGTATTTTTCTTTTCTTGCTTAAGTAAACTCTTTAATAACTTTTTGCTCCACATTTTATTTGTTTGTTTGGGTGAGGATTGCTCATTTTTTTGCTTTTAACCAGTGGGATCATCATTTGGGAACAATTTTCTTCCCTGGGATAGAGCTTAATACAGCTGGAAGTACTGGGAAGTCAGCAAGTAATTGATAAATGCAGTGAGTAAATGGTGGCTTATCCAACAAAAACGAAATGTAAGTTCTCAGGACTAGGTGGTCTAAAAAGATTAAACTCCACTCTGCTGGGCTATGTTGAATAATGATTGAACACCCAGAGCATCTCGGCCCTGCATCTCCCACTCTTTTTATTTTGCACATTACAATTACCAGCCATGATCTTCATTCATGACTTATTGTGGGCGATGGGCCATAATCCTCATTCACGACCAGCTATAACAAAAAAAAAAAAAAAACCCAACAAAAAACCAACCCACCACACAAAACAAAAGCTCTTCATGCTACTTAGAGAGAACATGACATTATGCAGAGTTTCCCTAATTCTAGGAGCAGTACAGAGATATAACAAATGCTACAGCAGAGATGCTTTTAAAGCATTTGTTGTTTTTTTTAAAAAAAAAGGATGCAGCTTCCCTAAGTTGTTGTGGGGAAGAGAAAAACCAGGGTGGAATTGCAAACATGTATATCATTACTGCAACTGCATTCCATTTATTTCCCTTTGCAAAATAAATTACATAAATGGGGTTTGTATTGTTAGCTATTCTTCATCCAGAGATTGGGATAATTAGGTTTCAAATACGGTGATGTTTTAAAACACATTTAATTTAGTAAAATTGGTAAGGAAGCTGCAGCAATTAAAAATAAAGGACAAAAGTTTCTTTTGCCTTCCTGGGTAATTTGGGGTGAATTTAGACTATGGCATTAGAAGTACAAAAGGTAACTAAAAATGCCATTAAATGAAATGTTCCCAGTCCAAGCAATTTCCTTCTTAACAGAAAGTAAAATGCAAACAGAGATTACTAAAACCCTGCTGTGTTTAATTTAAGTGTATGTAAGCCTTTTACTCACAGTTATTTTGTCTGGAGATAATCATGTAGATCCTCAGTGGTCAGAGCTGTGAAGCGTGTGTTGTCAAAAGTTGCTCACTCTTTGATTCCCCCTCGCTTCTGTCAGCCATGGTTCACATCATGCAAGCTCAGCTCATTCATCTTCTGACAGGGTGGGATTCTCCCATTTCTGTCTCCATCAATTTGTTCCTGTCGCCTCTGGATTGCTTGCAGGAACACTGAAAAAGTGTGTGAGTTGGGTGTAAATGATGATTATTTCTCTGGCTAACAGGAACATACTGGAGGGATGGAGCACATTAGCCCTTCCAGCGTGGCAGCAACAGGCAGGGGTAGGGTATTAAAAAGAGGGGTAAATTTGGCATCTATTGTACATTCATTATTGTACAGAAATGAAAGAACTGGAGATGCATTAGACGCACAGCCATACAGTGACAGGGGCTGTTCTGGAGAGGTTTGTGCTGTGCATCTGGGAAGTAATTACAGGCAGCAAGAAATTAGGAGCCAGTACTTGCAGTACGGTCCTGTCTTGGCCAGGGGCCCAATGGGGAGTTTTGCCCACAAAAGGTGTGCTGTGTGGGAAACTTGTTTGATTACACACATTTTTCTGTTGTTGCTTTATATTGGTACCTTATATCTGCTTTAAAGGAGTTCCAAGAGAAGGGAGGACTTTTTTGTTACCTGGTGCTGGACAGGCTTTGATTCATAACAGTGTTCATGGTGTAGACAGTCACTATTGCTTCTGTAGGGACCAGAAATTGCATTTCCCACCATGCAGTGGAAGCAGAGTGGATGTAAAACAGTTTACATTTGCCAGTCGTAGAGTGTGGAATAATTACAGCAGCCACCAGCTGGGGATGAGACAAAAGCTGGGATGCAGCAAGGGCTGATGTGGTCCTAAACTGGCAAGGGCAGAATTGCAGTATCCCAGGATTCAGACAAAGCAAAATGAAACTGGGAGGGTTAAGCGCAGCCTGGCTGCCAGCATGTCCCATCCTGTGACCTTGGTCCTCAGACCCATCAGCTGCGTTGGTTTGTCCTATCAGGTTTACATGCATTGTCCTTCATTTTCAGCACATGCCGCTGCTGTAGATCCATATGGGTTGTACAGCCAGGCACAAAATTTAGCATATTTTTTAGGAGTTCAGCTTGTGTGAGGCTGGAATGAAGAGGCCAGGTATGCCTAGAGATGGTCAAGCGAGTTGTTCTCAAAAAAAGTGCATCTCATAGATCATAGAATTGTTTGAGTTGAAAGGGACCTTAAAGTTCATCCAGTTCCACCCTCTGCCATGGGCAGGGACACCTTCCATAGCCCAGGTTGCTCCAAGCCTCTTCCAGCCTGGGCTTGGACACTTCCAGGGATCCAGGGACAGCCACAGCTTCTTTGCCCAACCTGTGCCAGGGCCTCAGGAAATAATTTCTTCCTAAAAGCTAATCTAAATCTCTCTTCTCTTAGTTTTAATAAGTTTCCCCTTGTCCTATCACTATCTGCCCATGTAAAAAGCCACTCTCCATCTTCTTTGTGACGTTCAAGTCACTGAGGTGTGATATCGGTGTCTCTTTTGGTGCCTCTGCCTTAGGTTTTGAACCACGGAGAGTTTTAGTCACCAGCCTTCCCTTCCTGAGCCACAGGGCCCAGCTCAGCACATGGAGAAAGTCAACTGGGGGAAAACATCAACTTCCACTGTCCCAGATGCTTTTCAAAGACAACTCCTTCCACTGAGGGTGGACATCATTTCTGAGTGAAACTTTTAAAGAAAATGTTTCTTTCTCTGTGATTTTTTTGGCAGGTTTTTTTCCACTGGCAGTGTGGTGCTTGGGGTTTTTATTTTGGTTTCTTTTCTGGTGAACACAATGACCCTGGTTTCTTTCCTTCTAGGATGCTTCTGTGAGCTCAAGCTCAATTCACTCCCACAATAAAAAATAAAAACTAAAAAAAAATCACGTCTCCTACCCTGCAGAAAAAAAAGGTGTTTCCTTCCACCATCAGGGCAGGAAAACACCAAGGTGATCATGATATTAAATAAGACCTTTATATCTTCTTAGATTTTTCTCTTGTCCTTGGCACAGTGAGCAAAGGAGCTTTGACACATCTATTGCTTTTAATATGAGAGTAAGCAGAGAATGATGGCAATTACCCCTCTGCAGGGAAGAACCTCTGCTGGGAGGCACCAAGAGCCCTGCTCTGACTCTGCTCTTCTTTAATGTGCTCTGGGAAATTGAATATGAATTAGTGAGATGCAATGTGCAGTCCAGCTCTTCATTTCACCTGGCCTGACTTTTTGCAGCTCACTGTGATGCTACTATACCTGACAGCGAGATATGACTTCTATAAAGGAAAATATTGAGAAAAAAAAATAATTATATACAAATAGAAAATTATAGCAAAATCTGTGTGATGTTACTTGGATATAAAGCACTATTACATAGAAATTTTAAAGCTATATTGAATTATGCTTTTCTCTAAGCATTGAGTGGGATATTTTACCTTGTCAGAACAGCTCGGCCGCTCTGGGTCTGCCACAAACTTCTCAGGCAGGAGATTTTTCTCAGTTACACTCCTTTGTCCTGCAGGAATCCATCTGACAGCAAATCTGAACAGAAACACCCTGTCCCCAGCACACCATCACCCTGGCACAGGGAGACACACTGAGCATATGCAGTAACTGTTTGTTAACTAAGGAGGGATCAGAACTCCATGTGAAATCTGTCGGGGAGCTCTAATGTCTTAATATCAGCCATGGCCTGTAGAAGGATGATTTTATCAGCGATAAAAAATCCTGTTGATCCAACTGACACAAGAAAGTGCTGGTTTGGGGTGGTTTTGTGCAGGGGGAAGGACAGGCAAGTAAAAGAGTTTCATTTTTTCAGAGAATATTATCATTGTGGTTAGGAGTAGCAAGGGTTTCTGTGCCTGTGCTGGTGTATTGTCATGATAATTTTGCAGGGGAGAGTTATGGTTTGTGTCAATGAAAGGAAAAGCATTTCTGGCCAATTAAGATGAAATTATAAATGCTAGAAAAATATGGATTCTAGAAATGCTAAAATATTCTGAGTCCTATGCCAATCTTTTATTATTAAATAGTCTACAATTTGGGGAGAAATTGTTTTCTATGGAGCAGCCTCTTTGCTATTATTTTTGTGTGTTCTTGATGCTCATCTTATTCCTGTCTCTATATTTTCATGATACATTTTATTTTTGTAGAGATCTGACAGAAAACTTGTATCTGAATTCAATTATCTGCTAGAGAATGTGAGCCACTTGTATGTTTCAGGATGACTGGAATGCTACCAAGATATGTTCTAACCATAAACTACTAGGTTACCAAAAAGCTCAACTTGGAGGACAGTTAAAGCTTAAGGTTAGGAAATGATCACAAGTACCAGTGACTACCTTTAATCATAGTCTGCTTTGCCAAGATGAATTTCCTTGGTAAAATGTCTTTTCTTCTGTACCGAATTACAGAAGATTATAGGCTTTTTTTCCTTTAAGAAAGTCTTGTTTTTTCCCAGCCTCAAATGTTATCTACCTGATAAGTATTGTCTGCAGGAAAATGCAAATGCTGTGTTGCAACAATATTGTTTTTCATTAGCTCATGTATCATTAGACACGTTAGGCTTAGTTCTGTTAACCTGAAAAAGAAAGAAGCCAAGTCTGTTTATGGTTCTGGAAATGAGGTTTTATGGAATGATATGAATTATGGTTATGTGCAGACACTTGGAATAAAACTGTTTCGGGGCAACTAAAGGAAAAGTTGAAATATTTGAAGTTTATAAAAAGCTTCAGTTCAGAATGAAAACAACCCTTTCCCTGCCTCCTGCCCTCCCCCTTGGTCACCTCTTGGCACTGGGAAAATCCTTACGATGACGGATGTCAGAAAGATGAGCAGCTGGTTGTACCAGGGAAGCCTAGCAATTGCAGTGCAAAGAACTTGCTCCTCTTTAGTTAAAATGGGGATTAGAATCAGCTTCTGGATGCCTCAGAAACCACCTATTTTCTCGATCAGAAGAATATCTCTCCCCCTTGTCTTGTTCTCCGACACCCAGGACTCAGGACAGCTGAGATTTCTAATATTCTTAAAATTAGATAACTTTATACTAAATTCTGCTTCTTTCCAGATATTCCTTGTCAAAACAGCCTTTCTCAGTCTTCAAACATCCTTTTGCTCAAATTTCCATTTTCTGAATCAAAGAATTTCTTGGATCACCGCTGAATAGCTGGTTAAATTGCTCATTACACACAATTTTCTGGTAAACATTTCTTATATTTGGGAACCATTCCTGATTTCTGTGAATGCCCAGTTATTTTTAGATACTTCACAAACAGTAGCTGTAGGTGTTCACTCATTTTTCATTTTGACTATTTCTATTCATTCTTGGTTCTTGGTGTACACTACTGGTCTCCTAAGACATGTGATATTTTCCCCCATCTTTTCTTGATTAGATCATTGAAGTGTTTTTTTTAAAGAGGGGAATAATTAATAGCGATTGGTGAATAATCAAATCAAAAGGCAATTAATGAATAATGCACACCCAGCATGAATTTTCAGACATTGATCATCTGTTAATCTGGTGCAATATTTTGAGTTCAGATATTTCTTCATTCATAAACTCATTATGTTATGCAGGGCTTGAATGATGCTGGGCAGTGAATGACAGTAAAGAAAAATCAGCTTATTTCTTACAGAAAAAAAAAGGAAAAACAATCCCAAGTAACGCAACTGTTACATTGTTCCAGCTCTTCTCTCTAGGCTTTGGTGACTCAGTTCTTCTATTATCATCACCTCAAACCAGGGACTAAAACAAGATGTTTTACAACATGTTGTGCAGTCACTGGGTATTTCCGTGTGCTGTACCCAAGGTCCAGGGACCTTGTGGTTACTGGGAAATCTGGGGAACATCACTGGGATGGGAGATCCCTGGGAGCCTCTGGCTGTGTCTTTAGTTAGCAGTCATCTTCTGTGATAGATGAATATTTTTGATCCCTGCTTTAGGATACACACAGTTTTGGTGGTTGTTTTCTCTTTGCTTTTAATTTCCTCTGATGTGCAGCAAGTTGGAGAATTGACAAGGCTTCAAATCTCTATTTGGCAAATAGTGCCACACAAAATTTCTCATGGTCTTTCAGGATTGAAACTGCATTTGCTTGGCTCCACCTCATCTGCCCCACCTCCTCTCCATGGGACTCCTCTTAAACAGTGTGGGGGAACTCTGTAAGTGGGTTGAAATGTGTCCCCTCATCTGTGTCTGGCAGAACTACCTCTGAAATTAGGGATGTGGCCACCAAGGGGACCATGATCTCTGTCCAGCTCCCGGTACAGTATGTGCACAGAGAAAGTCCCAGTTTCCAGAAGGCTAAAATCATCTCTGTGCTCAGAAATTATCTGTCTCCAAGTAACCGACGGGAAATACAGAGTGAGGGAGTCCTATCCCACTTCTTCTGCTCCTTCAGCCACTCAGAGTGCCCAGCCCTGAACCCTTAAACCAGAGCATTCAAACCTTTTCAAAGGTTGGACCTCTTCCTCAACTTCTGCCTCTTAATTCACAACTTCATGCTGCTGAAGTTGCATTGAGAAGTCACTTACACATCTGAGGACCACAGTTTAGGCTTAGGCATCTGAGTCCATGTTGGTAAGACTCAGATTTTTCTGTGCTTTAATAAACCTGACTCCATGTATCTTATTTGGGATGAAAGATGCACTAAGGTATAAATTCAGTCTGTTCTTGCTGCATTTAGCTGTTGCAATATTTTTAGGCTTCCTTCCAAAGGGAAAATATACCATGGATCTTCTGTCTTTTCATAGCCTGTGAAACCCTCCAGGAATCAAAAAAGTGGGATACCCACAGGGAATTCTATGTAGCACCAACAGATACCCATTTTATTTTTCTGTTTCTTTAAGAGTCCCAAATCTCAGCTTTTTTTCTGAATATGGTACCCAAAACCATTTTGGTTTTGTTCAGATGAGTTTTAAGACTTTGGAGTAAAGTTGTGTATAACATTCCACTCTTCAATGATTTTATGAAAAATACATTGCAAAACTTTAAAATCCAAACAAAATATATTTTGGAACTTTATTAGTTGTGACTAATCCACATAGCTTTGAACATAGATTATAATGAACTATGAACAGGCAGTTTATAGGTTTTTATTTATCAAGCTCATCTAAATGAGCAATATTTTATTAATACAATAAAAATATAATGAACAAGTAGATGAAGTTTGTTAATTTAAAAAATGTTGGTATTGCCAATGTTCTTCAATCATTCACTTCTGTTGGCATGAAGTTGTGTGTATTTGTCTGACTGTGTACATATATATAAAGTGCACACACATGGACACATTTTATTTTATTTTTTTTAAGCAATTTTAGTTGTAATTCAGAACTACTGAGCTACAGTTTATTATAAGGTTACTCAAGACAAACTGTTCCATTTCCTCTATTATCCAAACAGAATGGTTTATGGTCAGCCTGGTCAGGATCAAATTCAAATGGCCTCAGAGTTCAAAGGAATGGTGATGACTCCAGCAAACCATTTTTGTAATCTGTAAATTCCATTTCTACAAAAAAAAAAAAAAATTGGCTGGAGTTCGTAATGGCTATGGTAAGATTTTGCAAGGTCAAGAGAAAAGAGAGTGCTGTGTGTTTTGACTCTGTCTCAGGACAGACAGTACATATTTGTGAATGGGTTCATGTTACGCTGTTTCAAAGGTTTTAAATTTGGTGGGGTTTTTTCCCTTTTTTATTGATTAATGTGTAAATATGTGTGTGTGTTTGTAGCTGGGACACTGCAGGAGGGCTGTGAGAGCCCTGATCTCAATCCCAGCAGACATACTGGGGTCTTTCCACTGGACTTCTGTAGGGAACATCATAAACAGGGAGGAGAAAGAGCTCTGTGGAGAGTTTTTATGGTTTGTTTTGCATGAACATGTACAGTTTCAAGAGCTGTGTCTGGGAAGTTCAGCAATGAGCTGCTCCAACACAGTGAACCAGGATGATGAAACTACTGGACCTGTTGCTGTAGGAGCAACTTACTCTGTATTAGTGTGTGCAGGCAAATACATTAGCAAAAGTAACTGAAAGATGCTTTTCAGGTTACAAACCCTTATTCTCATACCTATCCCACCTGTCTTACACATTGTCTCTTCTCCAAGTCCATCGCTCCCAAATAGTTTTTTTCTATAGTAGAAAATGTCATGGGTATGGAGTGACAGGACAAGGGGCAACGGCTTCAAACTGTCAGAGGGCAGGGTTGGATGGGATATTGGGGAGAAATTTCCCCGTTGAACAAAAGCTTTTCTCAGGCCTGTATGACTCTTACAATCCCCATGAACATGCAAGAGAGTTCTCTTTGCATTGCTTTAGACCACAAGAATTCAAAATACAAATTTTAATATGTCTTTATATCAACACAGAGGATACAATTTTGAGTCCCACAGCAGGACCTGACTCGTATAGAGCTGAGTTGTGTGTAGAACACAGGACTCAAACTGGGGAGAAAGCAGTAAAAAGATGGAAACTGAGCATGGGACTCTACTACTCATTGTGATAAAACTCAAAGATCAAGAAGTGCAATTCTTGATCTTTTTTTCCCTTTCTTTCTTTGTTTTTTGTTGGTTTTGTTTTGGGGATTTCTTTGGTTTGGTTGGTTGAGGTTTTTTTGTTGTTGTTGATGTTGTTTAGTTGGTTTGTTGAGGTTTTTTGTTTTGTTTTGTTTTGTTTTTTCTTAACTAAGCATATTTTTAGGAGAAGTCTTACCTTTCTACAATAATGTTTGGGTTAGAGTCAAGATGTGGCAGGGACATGTTTTAGTGGTGAACTTGGCAGTGTTAGGTTGATAGTTGGACTCAATGACCTCAGATGTGTTTTCCAACCTAAATGAGTTTATGATTCTGAGATTCAGTGTCAAGGGCTGCAAATCAGATCCCCACTCCCATACCCAACCAGCACATTAATGATGTGTTTTCTCCCTCCAAGGGATTTAAATTGTGCTGTTTGAGGGGAAAAGTGAGCTGAGCCCTGCAACTGTGACAGAGCAAGTCCTGGGGGAACCAGCTCATCCTTGAAGACCATCTGGCCAGAGAAAGGTCTGACCCCACCAGCACACACATCAAAATGCAGGTTTCCAAGGGATAGTGCTGTCAAAAACTTTGCCATGTACCAACGGCGGGTGTCTGGATGTGAGGTGGTGGTTTAATGGGGAAGGAGGATCAGTATTTTGAACATAGCCTCCAAAATCCAGCTCTTGTCTCACTTGAAGCACCTTTCCTACTCTCTGTCTAGTCCACACGAGCATCACTTTGAGCTTGTCATGTTGATTGATGATTGCTGTTGCATCCTCTCAGATTGTACTGGGTATTTTGATATAAAATATTCTTCTGAAAGCAAATTGGATATCTTCTTAAGGTGGTACTTGGTCAGAGGGATTTTTAAAGTTGCACAATTAAGTCACCTGTGATATTCAGTGATGTTAAACATCTTTAGCAGACACTGATTTGTCAGTTTAGCACCACAGTTTATAATAATGCTCTACAAACCTGAAAAATTAAAGAAGCCTTGCAGTGCTAACACTGTTAGACATAATACAAATGGAATTCCAGAAACAGTTTATCTGACTAATATCAGGCTTTCTTAGAAATTAAGTAAATGAAAGAAGAAAAAGACATTATCCTTTTGAAAAGCTGCCTTCAAATAAGTAATATTAGGATGCAGTTGAAAGATATTTTTGAGATTTTCAGGACTTTATAGAGATCCTACTGTAACTAGTAATTATAAAGCTGTTTAGATAAATAACTTTTTTTCTTAAAATAAAAAAGAAGAAGATATAAAAATGCCTTCAGCTCAAGATATTTTGTATTCCACAGGCAAGTTTTATTCATAGCATTTGTCAAACTTAAAATTTCTTGAGGTTGGTCAGACCTCACCCAGATTGAGTTCTCATAAGCAAGGTGTCACCATATATGGCCTGAATTAATGTCTTCTGAATCTAACATGAGTTGAGCTAATGGAAGTTGCCTTATCTCCATTTTTTCCTCCTAACACCTAATGGCTACATTACGAATCTGCCCAAGATTAAAAAAGTGTGAAATATGTCTCCTAATTTATAATGTAAATTTTTGCATAACAGGATCAAAACTGTTATCCTGTTGTGAATGTAACATCAGAGTAAAATAACAAGCAGTTTACCAGTTAATATGCAGGCTAATCTGACAAAAGCATTTTTACATTCATTTGCAGAGCGACTATCACCCTAAAAAAACTCCTGGGAGTTAAATGAAACAAACCAAAACAAAATAAAACTTTAATCATTTCCATAACAAAAATTAAACAACTGTGGCATGCATAGGGAGGTTTAGAAGGAAGAAGAAAAGGAGAAGGGATAAAGAAAGAAAGATGGTAAAAAAAACACACTAAAATAAAACAAAGGATGTTGCATCAAGAAAACAATGGTGAAAAATTGCTCATTTCTCAGGAGAACAATTGTAATGAGAATGGGAAACTGGTACTGAACCAATTCTCTTCTCAATCTTCAGATCTTAATCATGTGATCCTCTTAGGATGCCAGAATGTAGTTTTCCTAAAGGCCTGTATAAGCATGTTCAGTGGAAAATGTATCTACCAGCAGGTGTCTTTTAACTTTATTTTGTCGTCAACATGAAATAAAGATTAGAGGAATGGCATGAATTAGTTGATAAGTATTAGGGAAGCAGGTGAAAAGCAGGAGGATTGTGTCACAGTAAGGTTTCCAGCTTATCCACAGGCTGCAGCATTTAATTAGGGAGTTGGCCCAATCCTTCTGTTGGGGAATATAGCTGGTTCAAAGCTCATCTTAATAAAAAATGACCAGAGATTAAATTGTATATATAGAACCTTGAGTTTGGGATGCAACATTAAGTCATAATGAGCTTAATGAATTAATTGCATGAAGGTCTGAAATGGGTAACTAAAAATATAACTCAGGAGTTACAAAGCAAATAGTTTTGCTGGGAGCATCAGGTCATTCTGATTATTTCAGGAGAAAGAGGATGGAGCTGCACAGAAAATTCTAGGGCATTTTTTCCTTCATGAGGCAAATAGAGGACAATTTTTTTTTTTTTTCATTTTTCCAGTAGAATAGAAAAGGAAAACCACATTATTTTCCTTTTTGTTTGGTTTTTTTTTGTTTTTTTTTTCCCCCAGACCTTATGAATATTCTTCTCTATCTCCACATTACATTGACAAGCTTGGTATATTCATTGAGAAAGTGAATCAATAAGGTGAATTTAAACACAATATTTGTTTTGGCTAATGACACAAAAAGCAACTATATTCCATGTAAAACTTGTAATGATTGTTATACCAGAAAACAGGCCTTGGAATATAAACAATATATATTAAAAGGAGATGGCAGGACATAAATATATAACTGAAACCATTACTGCCAAGTCTAACAACGGGATAGAGAAGCTTAGTGTACAAATTGTTTCAAACTGTAGAAATGTAATGGTAAACCTGTTTTATTTTAGGAAGCAGGATATTTTCCTTGGGTCCTGGTTATCTTTGGGTACTTGGATTTCAAAGGACTGAAGAGTTTCAAAATGAGAAAAAAAATCCATATGTTATCATGTCACTATAAAATAAAAGCTATAAATAACCATGTTTGAGTAGCTGTAGTGGCAATCCTGTGATTGTGATGGTGCAGTTGAAGTAGAAGAAGGTAAAGGCTTTTCCACCCACCTCACTGGCCCTATCTTAGAAAAAATTGGTTGGCAAACATGGAGTGCTGATTTATTTCCAAGAAAACTTGATCACAATTAACATATACAAAATAACTGCAGTGCTTCTAAGAGCAGAATGAAGGTCTTCCTTAAAAACGTACGTTTAATAAAGACATTTCTGCTCGAACCACCACTTTGCATAAATATACTTGATCCTCTGGGGTATTTCCTCTGCTGGAGAGTGGATGGTGCTGGGGAGCTTCATGAGTGGGGGTGGGTCTGCTCCTGAATGTGATCAATGAACTCAATTACGACCCCATTCCAGAGACTTCCAACCTTAGTTTGCAGTGATACATAGCGCCCGCCATCCCTGCCACTTCTCCCAAAATCTCTTCAATAAATAAGAGGATACCAGAGAGCTCTGACTTTGTTTCTTCTTTTTTTTTCCCTTTTCCTTTTTTTTTTTTAACAGCTCTTCTGGGTCCCCAGTTGATTTTCTTCGCAAGGTTAGTTGCTAATACATTCCTAGCACCCATGCATTATTAATGCTCACTGCTCTCCAAGGTGGCAGTGACAAATAGGGAGCAGAATTCACTGACTAGTGGGGAATGTACTTTTTAGTCATGCTTGAATTTTTCAATCCATTCTGCTTGTTGAGGATTTTTCAGTGGAGGTACTGTAGCAAAATATGATTTTCTTCTTTTTTTTTTTATCCAAACCTAAGAAGCACTCTAGTAGCCACTGGAAAGCTTATGAGTCAGGGCTTTTCCCAGGAGGTTTTGAGGGGAAGTAGTACAAAAAGTACCTTTGATGTTTCCAGTAGCATGGAAGTCATTGTTTTTCCTCCCATGTAGTAAGTGGCAGTTTTGACTGCAAATCGACTATGCATGCAGTCAAGTAAATTATAATATTTTAACTAGGCTGTGCATGCCAGCTGTAGCATTCCCAGAAATAATACCAAGTGTGTATCATGAGAAACATTGATTTTTAATGTGCAGATTTGTTTCTTCAGATATAAAACTCTATTAATTTTGCAATATAAAGAAGCAATCTGTGAAATACATTCTTAGACTGTTATTGGTTACTATAAATCCCACTAGTAGTACTAGCACACTTGTTTAATTCAGAATTACTTCATTTAAAGTATGATTTTGTGCATGTGGTGGAGGTGCTGAAGATTTGGCAAATACCTCTTTAACATAACAAATAGCTGACTGTAAATATTAGGCTAATTCTTCCTAACGTTTAATAGAGGGATAACTCACTGGGCAGAATAATGAATTCTTTCCTAATGGCTCCATGTAGGGGATTAACACCTCCATGCAGCCATCCAGAAATGCACTAAAATTAGGGATGGATCTATTTTGGGGGTTCTTGGTATTGGTCTGGCTCTGAACAATATGTGTATCAATCAGGCAGCTTTGGGGCAAGATTTGCTTTTGGGCTCTGAGGAACCCTAAATCAGGAAGATGACCCAGGCTGAATCTAAGGAAGGCACAATGTGCAGAGTATACAGATCAAACTTTCACAGAATCATGGAATGAATCATAGAATAGCTTGGATTGGAAGGGAACTTAAAGACCATCTCATTCCACTCCCCTGCCGTGGGCAGGGACACCTTCCACTAGCCCAGGTTGCTCCAAGCCCTGTGCAGCCTGGCCTTGGACACTTCCAGGGATGGGGCAGCTACAGCTTCTCTGGGCAACTTGTTCCAGTGCCTCACCACCCTCTAAGCCAAGACATTTTACCCAATATCCAATCTAACCCTCCTCTCTGTCAGTTTGAAGCCATTCCCCTTTGTCCTGTCACTCCATGCCCATGTAAATAGTCTCTCTTCAGCTCCCTTGTAGCCCCTTCAAGCACTGGAAGGCCACAGTTAGATGACACCAAAGATTCTCTTCTCCAGGCTGAACAATCCCAATTCTATCATTTCCTCCCAGCAGAGCTGCTCCAGCCCTCTGACGATCCTGGTGCCTCCTCTGGACTCACTCCAGCGGTTCCATGTCCTTCCTGTCCTAGGACCCAGAGCTGGAGGCAGCCCTGCAGTGTGGGGTCTCACCAGAGTGGGAAGGAGGGACAGAATCATCTTTTCAGTCCTTTACCAGCCAACTATGTGGCTTTTTAAGACATAAAACTTATAGTTGGACAGGATTGGGATCCTAGAGCACTCGGTAAAACCTGACATTTTCTGCATTATTGATGGTAGATTTTTGGCCATATACACCACCCTTAAAATAGACTTATCTTTTTCCCTTAGATAAATGAAATATAAGAATTAATTTACCAATCCTGCTGGTTCTTCCTCTTTCCTCCTCATCTGTAATCTGGTTTGCAGTCTGCCTTTCCTAGTTTCTCTCCTAGCCTGGAACTGGTAGTTGATTTATAAGTGAAATTAGAATAAAGAGTAGCGATTTGGGAATGACAAACGTATCCAGAGCTCTCAGTGATAGCACTTGAGGCTGCCTCGGGTTTGAGTTTGTTATCTGAGCTTCTGCACTTACACCAAGGTCTGCAGCTGTGGGTTTCTGCAAAGGAAAAGCTGTTATGGTGGGAGTGGGAGCTCAAATAATGTCACTTAGGAGGATGCATGGGGAACTGGAGACCAGTAATTCTGAAATAAGAGCAGGAAAGGGGTTATAATTTTTAACACTGATTCACAAAGATGAAAATGTGTTTGGGATGTGAAAAAAATGATGTTCTGCAGTTCTTGCACATCAACCTATACACAAACAGATCTCTGTACTTGTTGGAAAGGCTTTTTCCAAAGGGGATTTCTTTCCTGGTGCTCAGATTTCCCACATTTCTCAACATGTCCTTCACAAAGCTGTGTTCCTCCCATGTTTTCCACTCTCCCAGCTTCCACGTTGCCTTTTATCCCCACTTAACCACTCCTTCCACTCAGAGACATCCTGCCAGTACAGCAGTGAAGTTGTGGGGAACCACAGCACGTGGGTGAGACTGTGAGAAGGCACCAAGAGATGAAAAGTACAGGGAGGAGAAGAGTAACCACGAAGAAATTACTCAATTTTTACAAGATCTTTAGAATGAGGGGAAATTCCTGTGCCTTTTCCTCAGTCTTGTGCCTTTTTTCCTTCTGAGTTACTCTCATGTATTCAGTGCAAAGCCACTGGCATATTGAAACCCAATTTGGGGACAGTGACAGTGCATCTTTTCCAGTTTTGATCCAGAAGAAACAAATAAAAACTGTCAAAGCAAAGTAAGCATCAGTATTTCAGTGAGTTCTATGTCACAGGAATTGATAAGGAACACAATAAATAATAAGGAGATGGGAGGAAAAATGCAAAGTAAAAGTGAAAAGTGAAGATGACGGAGAACAAGTGTGTGGAAATGAGGGGTGATAGCTCAGGGAACATCATATTAGAAAGGGATGGAAGTGTCAGAAAGGAACCAGAGAGCAGCAGATTGGCTTTTAAAAAAAGTGTGTTCAGGAGATGTTGATGGAATCTATCCAACATCTGAACGACTCAATGAATAGCAGACTGTTGAAACTAGATGAGACACTAACTAATTTAGTTCAGGCTGTCAATAATTTAAATCAGAATGTTGCTGTATTCAATGCTAATATCAAGGCTCTGATTTCAGAAGCTTAAGGTTTTAAGAAGCTGGAATGAATCTCTGCCATCATTTTGCAGTTGTTATTGCTCAGGAACTGTTGGTTATCAATTCACTGTTATTGTTGTATATAATTTTTAACATTTAAGATACTTCTTGCATTCTTAAGCCATGACCTGTATTATCTACTTTGGAGGGTGCTGTGTATGGTGGGAAAGGGCACAGTTTATACTTAAATAGTCTGGAACAAGATGTATAGTTGCTATAACTCCTCAATTCCATAAATTGCTGGTATGAGAAGAAATAAAATTCAAAGTCCTGTCTTTGGCAAAGCCCCCAGCTGCTCCCTTCCAATCTGCAGTGTCAGAAAACTCAAATACTTAACGAATCTTCTCATGTCTCTTGGCTTCGTTTACCAAACGTCTGTTCAGTTATCATGGATTAAAGGAAAATATTTATTTAAAAAAAATAAAAATTCTCATTTTCGAGATATAGCAAATATGAGTTAAAGAGAAATTCAAAGAGGGATTTTTTTATTTTTTTTTAAGTTGTATTTTATGTAATGGGGACATGAAATAATGTAACAGAAACAGAAAGCAGTTTATGGATGAGAGATTTTAGGAGGGTAAAAAAATATTTGCTCCAGGATAAATGTCTACCAATAAAGAATAAAATGCAGACAGAAAACTTACTTAGCCTCTGAGATATATGAATAGTAAGGACAGAAAAATTAGTGTCCAGCAGTGAGCATTACCAGGCCAGTTCAGAACAAATCTGTGATTCTAATGATTCTAAGGATTCTGTGATTCTGTGAATCCCAGTGTCATTTAAAGGTACTGCTGTCAGTACCTTCATGATGTAGGAATTTTCTCAATAATTCTTCCAAGGCATGAATTCGTTTAATTCCCTTTTCATGTCCATTGAACATGGATTAAAAAGATATCACAGATATGTATGGCTTATGCCTTAAAAAAATCAGAAAGCAGAATAATGAAAGCAGAAAGCACTCAGGGAAAGAACAAACAAGGTGCCAAGGCCTGGATGCTTTGGAAAACTCTTAATTTTGTGGGTTTGGGGCCATCCCACCCATTCTTCAGACCCACTGGACTATGACAACAGGGATAGATCCCTGAGCAGCTGGACCACTGTGGGAAATTGTAGCCTGGTGAAGTGGGTTTTTCAAAGGGCTTTTACTTACCTTGTTTCACCCTCAGGTTTGCTCCCGCTGGATGTCACATTTCCCAGCACAAAGCAAGGATCTTAATGTGCAGCAGGCTTTTCTGGTTTATATCGAGCTGGGTGGATGTGTGGGGAGGTTATTGAAAGTTTTATTTGGAAGCAAAGAGCTGGAAAGCAAGAAAATAACTTGTTTCTGTTTGTTTCCCTGTTTTCAGAGCTGTGAGCTGCTGCTTTTGTCTTCCCTCTTTCTTTGATACATTCAATCTCTACTTTCAAAATAATGTTTTATCTCCCCAGCATTTTATTGCTTTCAGTGCTTGTTTTTCCATATGCTTTCTGTATACATGTGGGATCTCCCAGTGCCTACATTAAGTGCATGCTGATATTATTCCAAGGTGTGCTACATGCACATCGCGAAGGGAAGCAGCCTCCTTGGGGTCTGCAGCACTGTATAACTCATTCTTCAGGACACAGCGTGAGCAGGAAAAAAGAAAATTCCCTGGAAAATTACACAATAAGTTCAATACTTCCACTGCGTTGTGGGTCTGCTCTGTGTGCTACTGAGACCTGCTGTTACAATCCATATGCCAGGACTAAGGACTGTGTGCCTGGTGTCTGATGCCATCGGGGTTCCTCAGGTTTTGTGTCACTCAGTTCATTTGGAAGAGTCAGGGTGCAGGCAGGTTGTTATTTTCTCCCAGTGTATAAAAACGTGATGTGTATTTTCTTGCAGGTAAGTAAATAATTGAAATAAAAGTGATATGTTAAAACCATTTACAGACATGTCCAGGTTTATCCCATGAGTCAAATCTCTGACAAAGCCTCACTAAGAAGTGTGGGTTACAACAGCAGGATGAGGAAAACCCCACATCCAAACCACTTATTGTCTGAGTCACCAGCAAGAACACAAAAACTCCTTTCTAGAAGACCTTATTTATACAAGAGGTGATAGTTTAGAGACACAAAAGTCACCCAGAAGACAAAACAAACCGACAGAGGAGAGGCAAAGTAGCCACAGTCAGCAGTAAATACATCCTCTCTCTTTCCAGATAGTTTGTTTGGTCTCTGTTTTTCCTTCTGTTGCTCTGGCTTAATCTCTTTTATGAAGAGCAATTTATCTTCCTCCCTCTGTCTTCATCACATCAGTGGGACAGGTGAAGGAGCTGAATTTCCAAAGGCAGCAGTGATGCGCACCACAGATCATAGGGCACGACCTATTCCCAGCTCGGAATTTCTCATTTTTACCAGCACATCCAGAGCTGGAGCCTTATTTTTCAAAGGCACTTTATAGTACACATACAATTATTTAAACAATTTACACTTAATTTGATTTTTACACTGACAAATCTCTTGAAATCCTTCGTGTTCACATATCAAAACAGGCTACCAAATAAATATTTATAATATCAGCTTAAAATGCTCTATCTTCTAGTAGAAGAGAATGCTTTATCCTCCAGAATTCCTGCAGTTAAAAAAAAATCAAATGTTATTCTATTTATGGTCAGACTAAAAATTAAAATGGTATGGATTATTTTACTTTATTTTTTAATGAAGTATTAGTTTTTCTTACAAAACACTAAACAGATTTATTGAAAGTTACTACTTCTTAGACTTATCCACTGGAGACTGGACTTTAGATCAGTCTGTATTTAGTAAAGTTTTATTAAGGATGTGTATTCTTGGTAGTTTAAGCAGGATATGGTCAGACATCCCTTTCAACATTCAATTATTTGCATAGCAGGCACCATCAGTTCTCTCCTGCCCCATCTCCACATTTTTTACTGAAAGTATGTTGAATAATTTTGAAATAGGTGCTGTTACAGAATTTAAAGCACCCAAATTAAACTCCAGCACCTTGTTGCTGCTTCTAGAAGGGAACAAATAGTTATTGAAGGCTTCTTCAAACTTCAGGTAATAGCAAGTAGTGCGTCTGCATTGAGGGTATGAGGTGAGTCGCTGTGAACCCAAATTAAATTTCCACTTATGTCTCACAAAACTTAGTGAAGACAAAAGCCACGCTAATACAGGCCAGGATTCTGGCATGCCAAGTTCCATTTGGGAGATATTTTTTTCAGATGTGGAATACACTCCTGCAACCCAGGATTTATAGCAGAAATGCTGACAGACAGTATTGGTGATACTGTTCTAATTTATTTGTGTTGAATGTTTTTTTCATCTCTTTCCTTTTTAATGATCTAAGTCTTTTTGCATCTGGCAGCATGTTTCCTCACTGTTTACCTTGCCTGCCAAAGCAGTATCATCCATCTATGACTATGCTTTTCTTGGTTTCTTGCTCTCTGTCTTTAATATTTGGAGCCAATTTTCCATTTATTCCAGGACTCCTGTACCTCTGATGTTGCCATTAACTTGTAAAGTGGAACCCTGTCAAAAATGCTTTCAAGATGCAATTTTTTTATTATGAAGTATGTGGTTATGTTCTGGTATATTTTTACCCTAAACACTGAAAAATCCTACATCTAGTTGGCATTCGCCATAAAAAAAAGTAATCCTGATATCTTTGATCCTGAATGAGACATTTCTGCCTCTCACTGGGTACTCAGGACCTATTTGTGCTCACTTTACCAACCACAAGAGCACTGGAAAACATAGATAATCCAAAGGAGCATGTTGGGAATTTGACTCTCATATATATATGTATAATAAAGTTAAAGTGATGATTATGTAATTCAGTGACATTTACGTTTTTGGAATATAACCTCTGCCATCACACTTTGCAGTAGCAGTAATAACTCAAATCTGTGATCAGATGAATGTGCTCCCATTGCAGTGGGAGAGGGTGGATCCATGGTTGTCTGGCTTTTTAAAAGTTGGAGTCAGGGAACAGGTTTTGGCTTCCCTACAAGCCCTGGAGAAGAAGCAGCAGGGTTTTGGGGACATCTCCTGGAAAGGGGTTTGGGGCAATAAGAAACATCATCCAGCTAAGGAGGGGACTAAGGGCAAGGCAAGTGAAGCTGTGGCTGTCCCATCCCTGGAAGTGTTCAAGGCCAAGTTGGGCAGGGCTTGGAACAACCTGGTTTAGTGGAAGGTGTCCCTGCCCATGGCAGAGGATTAGACTGGAATGATCCTTCCAATTCAAACTGTTCTGTCATTTTATGACTGTCTTTTGCCTCTCAAAGAGACATGCCTCACCACACACCCCTCCTTGGATGGTTTTGCTCCCTCTTTTTTAGGATGGAATGAGGAATGAGGAACATGGGGCTCACAACCCAAACTGGGCACCTGCGACACCATGTATGTGCCTGGTTTGGTAATGCGTTGTCAGGTAACAGGCAGGTCTTCTCCAGTCTTGTCCTTTCTCCATGCCCAGCTTTTGGTGTTCTCAGAAATTGCTTATTCTTATTAAAGTTTAATAAACAGAACTGTCCTGAGATAAAAGCACTAATTAGAGGTGCTTAAGGAGGTGAGCAACCTGCCTGAACAAGTCAATTTGGTTTTAAGACTAGGACTAAAACTGAGACCAGGCACTTTAAACAGGTTTTTTTTTTTTTTTTTTTCTGTTTTAGTTTGCATGAATCATGTGTTTTTTCTCTCCTGTTATTCTCAAGTATTGGCCACTTCTAGTCGGACCACAACTCTCATAGACAAGCCCTTAATTTAACAGCTCATTCTCGCTACTTCATTTAAATAAAGATTCTAAAGGAAACTGTAATCCTACTGATTTGCAAATTGAACTGTTTTGTAGATGTTATTTAAACAGTGCCACTACGACTGTCTTTCATGAGAAACATGGTACAGTGAGAGAGATCAAAGATTCATAAGGAAGCTCTTTTTTTGAAAGCCGATGCTCCTGGCTTCTTTAACTAATTGAAAAATTTTCTTTACAAGAACAGACCTTCAAGCACTGTGGCTGCTGCCACGAGCCTTATCATTACAGAGTTGTTACTTCCTCCTTTAAGGGACCGAGCTGGAGATTAATGGAAGACTGTGCTGACACTTTAGGATGAACTTTGTTATTTTCAGTACACTAAACAGATACTAACACACAGGTGATTATCAATAGCCTCAGATTGAAAATAAATGAGTGCCTCCCCTTTTTTTTTTGAGCTCAGAGGCAGTGCTTCGTAATTTCATGGGATGTCACAGGATTGAACTGCATTTTCTCCTAACTGAGGATGAATTTAATGATGATAAAAGGGAAGAAGAGTAGCACTGGATTGATTTTTGAGGTGAAAGCTGCGCATGGGGGTTGCTCTTGGGACTGCCTGGTCTGCCAAGGGACCAAGGTAAGAAATATTCTGGTTCTGGCTTTGGCACAATTTTCCCATTAGAATGATGTCCAAAAAAGCTCTAATAAGAGAGCCACAACTGTTGTACTTGAGTGTTGTGAATGAAAAGTACTATCCCTCTCACTCTGCCATTGCAGACTTCACTGTAAGACAGTAATTAAATTGAATTTCTTTAAGCATGTGGCTTTTTTTTCTCTCTGAATTAGAAGTTGCACTCAAGCCTTGATGCTCCATGAGAGATGTGTGTAGCTGAGCCAAGTCTATCAGTCCCCAAACGTGTCTAGTGATTTTCTAAAATGAGAAAAGGGGAGGGAAATGATGCCTTTTTATTTAACAGAAAGCCAGTTTATACGTGGCCTATGTATTTTAAGGGTACATTTATGATGCAATGGTTTGACTTGGGTAATAACCATGGAATCCTTTTGGCTTCAGCGGAACTCAGCCCATGAATATTAACATGAATATACATTAAACTATAGGAATCCATCGGTATTTATGGATCATATGCTGCCATCTGAAGTCAGAAAGAGTCCACGGCCATGAGTGAGAGCCTGATTTGTCACTCAGTATGAACACTTGTGCTGGATCAGACAATAGCTCTATATCTGAGTGCTGTCACTGCTCTGCAAAGAGGCACCAGCTTAGGTGCTAAAACCTGGCTGTTACGTTTGATAGCCTGTAAATAGTCCAAACCTTTGCACTTAGCAAACTCCAGGATTCACCCTCCAAGGTGTGACATTCTCAGAATTTCCTGAGGAAAAAAAAAAAAAAAAGAGAGAGAGAGAGAAAGATTCTGAGGTTAAAATGGAAGCTTGCTATTATTATTAATTTAAATTGTCTATATCTGAACTGGAATTTGTGAAGCTGCTTTTGGAAAGAGCTGCACACAGCACAGCTGTCCCAGGCTGCATTTTTCTTAATTCAGCTTTGCATCACTGATGCACTTCAAACCTTTCAAAGTAGAACAGCACAGGATTGCTCTGCACTGCTCTGTGAGCAGGTCCGTGATCCCTTTCCCCCTCTTTTAGGGGGGATTTAAGCTAAATTGGCCTCCTTCATTACCATCAGGTGAATGGTTTTTGAACTCCAGGCAAGAGAGGGATCCATCATTAGAAATATTCTAACTCCTGCCAGTGAGGAGGCAGGTGTGAGAAAACCCACATTTAACCCTCCCTGGTTTGCTTAGTTGCGCTAGAGAACCTGATTAAGCAAGTGCAGTGTTCACTGGAATTTGTGGGTTGTGCAGTACAAACTTGAGCAGTTTTCTCTGTAGTGGCACTTTTTTTTTCCTGGGAACAAAAGTGCGACATTAATAGCTGTACTCGACAGAAAACTTGTGAGTGGGCCTCTCTGGCAAGAAAGAGCCACAGAGATTGCATTACATTGTGTGCCAGTGAGGAAGGTATACGCAGAAATAAGTTTATATTCCATGAGTGAGGCTTTTATCTATTTATATCACCTCCTACATGAAGCTACCCGGGCCAAATTCCCCTGCAGAGGCAGTCCTGGGCACCTCGGTATGCACATGGAGAGGCAGAGCAGCCAGCAAGGGCAGAACATCTTTTTAATTCAAGATATCCTTATTTTCATCTAGTTAACAAAGTAACTCAGGAGCATGGAGTAGTAAATGAACACAGATGCTTGAGTCAGGCAGAGTAGCTGGGACTTTTTTTCTCCCCCCTATGCTGTGACTGTAATTTTCCAACCCAATTAAAGATTGGAAACTTAAGCAAGGAATCATAATTGCACCAAAGGAGAAAAAACATAACAGGCAAATTCCTGTCCTTCCTCTTTTGGGGAGCTCAGAGGCATGGGGATGACAAAGCTGGACCTACCTTTGGCTCCAGCACTTCACAGGAACCAGGACCCTGGGGCTCAGCCCATCTAGACCCGGCTCAGTGGCTCCTCTGAGCTGTTTAACCTCTTGCTACCCAAAGCTGTTGGGGGGCTTAGAGTCAGGCTAAGCTTACTCTGCTCAGGAAGGGCTTTATGATGCTCATTAGAAAGGTGTGATCATTCACAAAGACAGCGCAGGGCTGGGCTCAGCAGATGTCTTTCCCCAGTTGCCAGAATGCCAGTCTGCATGACAAGGAATCCAAACTCACCTTCTTCCTGGATTTATTATCTGAGCAATTAACAATACAGCACATATCCTGACTCAGTCCTTCCTCACAGACTTGTTTCCCTCTGTATAACTTTATGTTCCATGCATGGTACTGATGAGATTGACACGTTAAACGAGTAGAAATAAGATTGCTGCTGGAAATCCATTGGTCACCTGAGATATCAAGGAATCTCCTTCCTTGCCCTGGTGATTAATGTTCATCAGTTCCTAAGTGAAAGCACTGTCTGTCTGGCAGTGTGGGTCACTGAGGGTGGAGGCAGAGTGACCATCCTCTGACTCCCTCCCACCATAGCATGGCTGTTTCCTACAACAGCATCCACAGGCCTGAATTTGCACTCAACACTTACTTTTTAACAGGAAAGGGGGTGAAGGAATTGAGGTGCATTGGTCTGTGATGGTCCTTCCCCAAAACAATCAGAGAATAGGATCACAGAATCACTAAGGTTGGAAAAGACCTCCAAGATCATTGAGTCCAGCCTTTGACTGATTCCCAGCAACGTCTTTGTCAGTCAATTGAAACAAATTTTTGTGTCCAATTCTAATCCCTGTCCCTTCTTTCACCTCGAAGTCCCGTTGCTCACAGGACTGTGTAATCACAGCATTCCCTGCTTGTTACCTACATGTGCCAAGACAGAAAACCTTCAGGAGATTCTTATTTGCCTCCTAAGTTTTTGCCAGCAGAGGTTTGTTTTGCAGATAAATGGTTGCTATACAGCTCATTCTCACAAATTACAACTCCTGACTTCCTGCTTGGCTGGAAATGGGTGGAGAATCCTAACTAAACTGATAATAAGATGCCAGTGGGTGGATGTGAAGGCAACATCTGTAGGTCTGATCTCATGTGCTGATCTCGTGTACTGGCAGGGACGTGCATGACACTTTGTTATTCCAGAAGTATCTCAAGGACATAAAATTCTGACAGCTGGAACCTGGTCTGGAGTGTCTGTGTTGTAAAAGTTTTCACTCCTGCAGCTACGCTGGGGTTTTCTGGCATTAACAGGACAGGAAAATATGCCCTTATTTTTTCTTGAGTTAACTTAGAACATAGCATGGGTGTGTGTCAGGCATTAAAAAGATGTCAGCTTGTACATATATATATATATATATATATATGCATCTAGGTTCTATATTTCACTTCAGCCAGATGGTTATAGACCATTACCTGAGAGTGAGACAAATAAGAATTTCCTTTATGAGGATAAAAGACTATTCCACCTGGAACAAAAGCACTGCCAAAAAGGAAAGCACGCTATTGGCCTCAAGAGTTAGATGGCCACCGTCCATGAGTATGGTTCGATTGCTTTGCACTATTCCAGCACCTGGAAAAGCAGCTTGTCAGTCTTCCTCGAGCCTGAAGGAAAGGAAAAAAACCCTTGGAGTGCCCAGGCAGTAAACAGCCTGGATTTGTGAAACACAAACCTTGACAAAACCTTCTCATATTTATGTAGAGTGCTGAATGAAAATGCAATAGTGTAATGCATTTGTATTTTAGTAATGTTGTTTGTGCCTCATCGCTCAATATTAACTTTAAAAATCACTTTGGTTGAAAGCTGTGAGATTGAGTGGGCACACAAAAGTAACAGTACAGGGGGATGTGAACAGGAATGGGAATAGCAAAGTTACACAGGGATCTGAGGTGGGTCTGGGGGTGTTCAAGGCTTTAATTATCTGGATGTTGCTGCAGTGACATTTTCTAAAAACTAGCCCCAAATCTGAGTACATAAAGGAATTAGTGAAATAGCAGAGATGATCTTTTCCTTCTGATGTACTTTAAACCCTCACTGCCTTCAGCTCCTTCTCTTCGGTTTTCCCAACCAGTCTCCTTTACTCTGTAATTTGGAAAACAATGATGTCATTGGAAGCATTAACAGCAATACTCATCGTGCTGCAGTTCAGACAATCTGTTATGCTTTTTGTACAAGCAGAGGTTTTAACCAGGAATTTCCACCTTTTTTTTTTTTTTTTTTTTTTTTCATTTTTT
>VXBX01009108.1:349992-420853 GCA_013400415.1 Scytalopus superciliaris
TTTTTTTTTTTGTTTTTTTCCTATTTTTTTATTATTATTATTATTTTTCCATATTGTGAAGGGATGGTTTCACAGGGGCTGTCAGAAACGGTGCCTTGCCAAGGTTCCCTTGGTCCCTCCACCACCTTGGAGATCCAGCATAACAAGTGATGAGTGGAAAGAAGCAGGGAAAAGTGCCTCCAAGGGGAAAAGCCTGGAGTATTGCTAGTTCTCACTAGGGAAAGAGGATTTTCCATGCTTAGAGGTGACTGTGCTCAGGACATGAGCGTCTGGGAGGGATGTTTCTGGCCTTCCAAGATGGGAATTACAAAGTTGCCTTGACCCAAGCCCCCAGTATCTTCCAGCAGGAAAGGGAAGAAGCTAATAATAGGAAAATATTGAACTTTGTGCAGATACTTTACTCCTCTGAGGTGCTAGTGACAGATACTACGTGGGATTTAGTGCATGAGATGGTGGTTTTGTGATGGGAAAAAAAGGAACAATTATTTAAATATAGGTCATGCTGTGAAAAAAGTCTGAGATGGTTGAATTGCATCAGTTTTCCAAAGTTTTGCTGTCCCACTAGCTTGGGGTTTGGTGATAAATTGTCCCAGCTCAGGTTGAAAGGGGCACCTAAATGCCCAGGAGGGACTCAAGACTCCCCAGATATGAGCTGGGATCTGCTGGTACAAAGGTTAAACTGGCAGAGAACCGGACCCCATCATTCCTAAACATGCAATTGTGATTGAAAATGTACTTGTCCTTAATACCCGAAAAGCCCAAAATTCTTTGTTCTTAATTCACCATGAATTTAACACAAATAAAGAGCCCAATGGTAATACAGATATTGGGGTTTTTTAGCACTCTTAGGTGCTCACATTCCCTTCCCATAATCTGAATCAGGGACGCTTTTTCTGCCGTAACCTTGTTTACCTCGGTTCCCTGTTCCTGCCTTATTTTGTTCGAATATCAACAAAATTATACCCATTATAGTCATAACAAACTGTGATCCTGTGCACCAAATCAAAGAATTAAGTCTGACTCTCTACACAGAATAAAGGTCTAAGACCACATCATGCTTTAGTTGCACAATCTAAGTTCTCAAAAAATGCTTTAATATCCTTTCCTTTTTTTTTCTCGTGGCTTTTTTATTTCCCTTTCCCCCCTTTTTTTTTTCCTTTCACATAATTAACGTGGAAATGATTCTTTTATTTGAATAGTATTTGGCTTTTAGAACAAAAAAATGGATACACTACCCTGCTGTGACAGAAAAGAGTCAAATTGGTATTTAAACGAGGACAATTTCTGCAGATCTTTTTGACTATTAGATGAGATGCAGTTTAATTTTCATTGCTCTAAATTAATCCTGGAGGAGGAGGAGACCCTCCTTTAAAGGCAAGGCTGATAATGGAACTCTGGGACTGATTCTGGGCTGGTATTAACATAGACTGATTCTGCCACAAAGAGCTGCCTTGGCTGGGGAGCTGCCCCCTGGTATGTGAAAGACTCTGGTTTGGTTCTGTAGGCTATAATAGAAAAAGCAGAAAGCCTCATAAGCCAGGAGTGAGTCCAAAGAAATTATATAAATCATTAGGAGTGGAATGAATTGTTTCCTGTGATCTGCAGACAGCCAAGAGCATGGTGCTGGGGCTCTGACATCTCCATGACATCCCGATGCTTGATGGGTACCTGCTGTCCAGGCAGAAGATGTGTAGGGGAGCTGAGGCAACGCTGGGGAACACCCAGAAAGGAAAAAACATGGCATCTGGCATTTCTCCCACTTTGAAGCAAAATTAACCTCTTTGATTAAATTGTGCTGTGAGCTTTTGTTCCATCTGTGCTCAAACATGAGTGGTCAGTGCTGCTTGTAATGGACAGTCCCTTCTGTCCCAGGGTACCCAAACCTGTTTCATGGTGACATTACACTTCCTGCAAGGCACCAGGAAGGATTTGGATCTGGAAGTGTCCCACATTTTCAGCTGTACTGTTGTGATGTGCATTTATGGATTCCTGCCGCCTTACGAATTCGTACATTTTTATCACAGTGAAGCAGCTTTTCCATTCCAGGTAGTAGATAATAAATAACTCCTACATCAAATAGTACAGGGAAATACTGAGTAGAAACAGCAAAAGAGTATCAGTTAAATCACAGAATCAAAGTTTTTAGATGTCAACAAACAAGCAGAAAGTCTACATTATGTAGTGGTCAGAAAAAAATTGCTGTAAGGAATGTATCAGTTCCTCTTGAGCTGTCCATCTACATCAGATCAATAGCCCTTCCAAGCATGGGACATTCAGGCTTTCAGCTTGAGAAATTGAAGTTCTCAAAATAAGTCAGGGTTGTAACACAAGTCCATCATTGTGTGTCACAGAAATGAAATGAGTTGTCTCCTGTTCGATTGATGACTGACAGAAAGCTGGGAGGAAGAAAGGGGAAAATAAACGAGACATGGGTTTGGGTTTTTTTGAAAAGTTGTTACGAACACTTCTGTCAAAAAAAGTTTACACTGAGAGATCTGCTTTCATTTTCATGGACATGCCTAGTTCCCATTACTGATAACAGAAGTTAGATGGTGAGGGGCAGGAGGGGGGATGTGCTGGGCACTGTCGTGCTGCTGCTGTTCAGAGGGAGCTCATGATATAAGGAAAAAATGTAGATCAAGCGTTTCTAACAGGCAAAAGTAAAATATGGCCAGGGAATATATAACTAGTAGCTTCTGATACTTTTAATTTAGCACTTGGTAGTGACAAATGAGTAAATAGGCAGATATTTGGCCCACTGAAATACATAAACTTGAGTATAGCAGGATGAAGCCCACATCTGAATCCAGCTGTGTGTTCCAACCATTAGTATGGATCTAAGCAGCAAGTCTGGGAAGTGATTGCACATTTACAGTCCCAATAGGAACCAGGTACAAAATTTGGCTGGAGATATGTAAGTTCAGGCTTCAATCTATCTTAAAACGGCGAGGTTGAAGTAAACAGATCCAGGGCTGGTCCTACAGATGTTCCACTGACATTCAAAACAGCCATGCTGAAATTGATACAGTCTCTCCTGTCAGCTCTGCTCAGGGAAATAATGCACATGAAGAATGATCTGCAAATTTTTTAGTTTTATCGGTTAAAAAGGCCCCCACAGTGCTTACAAACAGGCTAACAAAATCAATGCCTGATGCAGTTGCTAGCTGAGCAGCTTGTTGATGTTAAAGGAAATAACTTTGTTATCCAAAGTACAAGTGCTCCCCTATTATCCAGGCTTTCAAAGTGATTGAGCCTGAAATGTATTTTACTAGTGGATATAGATACCCCTGCTACCTTGGAGACCAGGCAGTTTCAATACATTAAATATAGAAACTATGGTTTCCATTGCCTAGAGCGAGAAAAATGGAGACTGAAGTGGTGGTTGTGCTAAGGTACATGCTTGGAAATACTGAAACTGTGGCTCTAAACTTCTCAAATAGTGGTGGGCCCTTGTTTTTTGTTGTTTTTTATGGAAAGAGTGTGTTTTGGTTGTTGTAGGGTAGTAAGAACAACCTGCTTGCTACTGAAAAGGAAGGGCGGTGTTGTTGGACTCTGCATTCTGGGGCCTTCAGGGATGTTTAACTTCTCTGAGCCTCCCTTTGTTGGTCTGTAGGGTGGGAATTAGGAGTCACACCTTGAGCGGCAGCAGGACCTGTCTGTGAAGCTCTGATGCAGTTGACTCCAACCAGGTTTTAAGCAGATGGTATATTAAGTTCCTATCAGTAGATGTGTAGGCAATACCTGTCATCATTAAGGATGCTAAAAAAGGGGTTAGATTTTCTTGCATGGAAAAAGAGCATTTGGAAAATGTGAAGTGCACCTGGAAAGTATAGTGTTCAAAACAGATATAAAAATGTCCAAATAATATAAAAAAAAATATAAAAAAATAATCTTAAGATCAATAAAATCAATTTGGACAAAGGTTTGGTGGATCATATGCACCAAAACATGGCTACATATAAATGAAATAACAGCTTTACACATCTCTTCAAGAATTATATTGTATATGACACTGCTATCAGACAGGGTGAAGCATACATTCATTTAAATAAATAAAATAAATTGATTGAAATTAATTCAGCTGAAAAGCAGTTCAATTTTTTTAGAATTAGAACCCAGCAAATAGAAATTTTTCTGAAAAGAGTTTCATGAAATAAACCCTGTTTCACATTGAATAAGTTTTCATCACATATTTCAATCATTAATATTTTTATCATATCATTTTTTACAAATGTGTTTGAATGACATCTTAGGCTTACAGTATTTCAAGTGAAGAATTCAAAAGGGTTGGTTATGGAAGTAGTCATACATTATGCTTTTATTTTTTTCAAATGTTCCTCTTGCTACTTCTCATCTTCCAGAAGAAAAAATAAGAACTGTAGGTTGGCAAAGAATTTTACTGATATCAAATCTGAGGGTTTACTAGTGACATTTGGAGGAAAAGTACTTAAGAGGTGCTAGAGAGACTTCTCAAGAAGAGCAGACAGTCCTTCATCTTGGATAAAATGACTTTTCTAGGTATTTTGGATTTATTTTTGGGTTTTTGGATTTTCAGTCCATTTTGTTTGTGATTCCACTTCAACTTTCAAAACATATTTCATATCCCTGCGGAACTATTTTATCAGATTCATGTATTTTTATAATCTATATTTTAAAAAGGACTTTTAACTGAGCAAAAGCACATTGCAAATGTATCATCAGCTGTCATTGGAAAGACGTTTTTTCCTCCTTTGCTCTGTTTTTTCCCCATGTGAAGCTATACAAGAAATAATGCCTTCTGGGGCATTACACAGAAAAAAGATAAACAATTGGAAGGGCCTTCAATCTTGTCATTCCCTTGTGTAACAGAGTGATAGTCGACCACTGTCAGGGACAGCTCGATGCTCCCAGGACAATTAACTCCTTCTACCAAGGTCCAGCCTAAATTATACCTGGGGGAGTTTCACCACTTTGCACGTGGATATAACTAATAAAATAAAAGAAGTTTCTTGCACTTTTTGCAGTCCCTACACCAGCCCTGAAATGGGATACTCGAGGTCTTATTATCCCCTAACTGGTACCTTGCAGGGTGATTTCAATCTGTGCAGGATGGGTGCAAACACTGCATGTTGTGCCCACAGCATGCACCAAAGAAACAAACCATTATGTCTAAAAAGAAAGATGTATTCATGGTTTTCTCATGCTTGCCATGATCAGCTCCTTATTTCTGAGCTGTTCAGCTACAGATTTTCTGTGTTCGACTTCAGACACAGCAGAAGAACAGCTGGGAAATCAGTGAAGCAGCAGAGCAGAGTGGTTACAATAGAAACAAAACAAAANCAACCTTATTGAAAGAAAACTGTCCGAGGCAGCCCCATGGTGCCCTTTCACACTGAGACACTGTCCCAGGGAACCCCCTGGGAAATTGCAAGACATATTTTTCCCTGATAACAATGTGAAAAAGAGGCACAAAAAGTGCACACGGCATCTCGCTGTGCCGCGCTGCTTTAGGAGAGCAGTACGGGGAGATTGTGAGCTTTAATGACACCAGGTTCATTCTTAGATGTAAATAAATAAATTAATTAATAATAAATTAAAAAAAAAGGCTAGTGTCTCATTGAGGACTTGTTTGTTAACTCCTGATGAGATGCTGTGTACAGTCATGCTGCCCTGAGGAGTTTATAATACCAGTGCCTGAGCCTCCAACATTTCCTAAGTACTGCTGTGAATGGCCTTGTGGGACTGCAGTAATTGAGGTAACTGTGTTACTTCTGGACTAGATCATGCAACTCTTACATCAGGCATTAAGCACTTAAGAGAGCAGCCCCATTCACTTTACTGATGGCTTTTAGATGGGAAAATGTATTGTAATCACCAAGTTACCTACCCTTGAAAACTCAGGGTACTCACTCACTCAGGACAAAATGGAGAAATCTAAGGAGGTTCATGTAAGAAGCAAGCAACAAATGAACTATATATAAAGCTAATCTCTCTTCTCGTGATTTTTCTCCCACTTCCACACAATCAAGCCCAGTTCTGCCAGTGACTGTCAAAAGCCAGAGCTATCCTCTGTGCCAGTGGGTTTAGCTCCAGTAAATAGCTGAGGGTTCCAACTAAATCCAGCCCCATATAATGTTACCCTCCATTGTGGACGTGCCTCTAAAACACCTCCTGTTTGACAAAAAAAATTGCAGTGATGCCTGGACCCCTGAGGTTCCCCAGCACTGCTCCATCCTGAGCAGGGGTCTATTTCCCATATTAAAAGTCAGCTTCTTGGCAGAGGAGTGCTGAGCGTGGAAATCCATTAGCCTTGCCTATGTGCTCCTGAAATCCCAGCCCCGTGTCACACGTTATCCTGTGCATTGTCCTTCAAAAAAAATAATGCTCAGCAATGGTGCCACCACTCTTGTAGCCTTGTACACTCTTGTAATAAATAAATATTGTAATTTATAATATTTTTTGTAAGCACTGAGGAGTTTTCTGGGCAGAATTCACCTATAAATGTGGCTGTGTTTAATCAAACTCCACGATATATTCCAGATGTGCATCTGGGTAGTGCCTCTAGAAAGGTGAGCCACTGTGCAGAGAGAAGGGCAATCTGTGCTTGCAGATAAACCCAGCAGAAGTTCGTCAAGCTCTTTAGCTTTGGGAAAAACCCTGAGTTCAAGGTGTCTCTTTAGTGCCTTCAGTGTTTGCTTGGTCTAAAATAATCTTTGGAAAGAAAGGCAAAATACTTACAAATACTTTCCAGATGTTTTAAAAAATAGTTTCAAGACACTTTTACAAGGATGTTCATCACACACCTAATTTGAAAATAATAATTTATATTGTTATATAATATATATTATATAAATATTTATATTTTTGAACTATATTTCTTCTTATATGATCTATAAGGTATCATCATAGATTTACAGAATGGGTTGGAAGGCACCTTAAAGCTCATCCAGTCCCACCCCCTGCCATGTGCAGGGACACCCTCCACCAGCCCAGGTTGCTCCAAGCCCTGTCCAGCCTGGCCTTGGACACTCCCAGGGATGGGACAGCCACAGCTTCTCTGGACAACTTGTGCCAGGGCCTCACCACTCTCACAGGGAAGAAGTTTTTCCCAATATCTCATCTAACTCTGCCCTCTGTCAGTCTGAAGCCATTCTCACAGTACTCACTATTGTCACTGTTCTGTACAGTTCTCTGTGGGTTTGGATCCCTCTATCCCTGTGGTGGGATGTAGAAGAGACATTTTTTGCATTTTTTTTTTGAGCCATGGGTATTTATTCACATTGATCTTCTGGTATAATCTGGTTTTATATGATTTTTTGCACTGTCACACAATGGCACCTTTAGTGCCAATTGCAATTCTGTGTTGCCGCCCAAGCATTTTACTGATTAAAAATAGTTATGCACATAATGGTTACATTTTTTACAGGAGACATAAGATTATCATCTAGATCACTTGTAGGGCCAGCAGAGAGAGAGGAGAGCTCTCACAAAATCATTTATTCCATCATTTTTTTCAAGAATTTAGTAATTTCTTTAGGAAATCTGAAAGTTGTTCTTGATAAACTGCTGTGGTTTCATATCCAAGGCTCTGCTTTTTTTCCCTGCAAATACCAGTACTGAGGACAGACTTGTTGAGCTTGATGTCCTTTCACCTTTGCTAGTTAAACCCTCTTCATCCTTGGTTTTCGGGACATGAGTCAATCAAGCCCTAGCAATCAGGTCAGACCCCAGAGCTGTCCCTGTTGGGGCAAAAGGTTTGGCCAGGGACCACCTGGGGCTCCTTCCCACCTGAGTTTCTCTGCTATACTATGATTTTTCCACTAGTCTAAGTGAGAACTGTTGCTCTGTTGAACAGCTAAATCTTAATGTTTTGTTTACTGGGCAGAATATGAGTCAGCATCCACAGGAACCCACTGGATTCCGGACACTTAAATCTTGCAGTGCATTGCAAATTATTCATGTGAGCACCAAGTATGGATTATCCTACCAATACATGTCTGACCACTGTCCTTAAGGGTTCTTTGTATATATATCAGTGTAAAATACCTAATTCTTTTGTAGCAACCTCTTTTTCTGGAAGACCTATTGTCCTCCAGTGGATCAATTCGTCTAAGGAATGTAATCTATATTTACTTTGCAGTAGGTACAGTAGCTCTCAACTCTGCTTTTAGCTGATTCAGCTCCAATTCAGCTTGCTTTGACCTCAGAAATATTCCCTGCTAACTGTCCTCCTGTTCACTCCAATTTGTACTGCCTAAATGCTTACTGCTGAGTGTCCCTCTGGCCATTTTGAAAGGTGTTTCATCACACTACAATAAACGTGAAATACTGATGCACTCAAAACAGAAGAAAAGGAGGGGGAAAAAAGCAGCTGTGTATCGACATGGGACTGGACAGGGGCATTTATTACACTTTACTCTCATACCATTGTCTACCTTTGGCAAAGGAAGAGTCTCTGGGTCCCCGGTGGGCCAAGCCGGTCGATACTACACAGGAGTTAAATTAGACCTCAAGTCAAGCACGTATCTACCTTGGCTGGGATACCTCCAACCGAAAGTCCCTGGAAAATTTACATTTTTACACTAAGTTAACCAATAACAGAGTGAAATGAGTGAGAAAAAAGCAGCTGTCTAGTCTGCATCTTGCTTCATTATCAAATGGATGTTGTCCAAACAGCAGCTAAGGCGCCTTACGAGGAAGACAAACAGGCTGATGTACAAGTTGTGGCTAGTATTTATGAGTAAAAGCAATTAAAAAAAATGTTGGTAGGCATGAAAAGTTTCTGTCATGCCCTGTGTTATTCTGAAGGTGCTTTTCTCGTTCCTCTTCCTATTTTTCCAGTATCTTAACTGGCTTTATTGTTTTCATGTGCACACAGAGTTTTTACTAATATTAGTGTTTATATTAATTTTCAGTGCAGAACACACTCCTTCAATTTGGAACCCTAATTCAGAGGTCCAAAACAAACAGATTGTCTTGTTGCTTTTATCCTCTTCCCTAAGTGCTGAAGACTCCAAGTGCATCAGAAACTGCAGGTGTAACTCCATGGGAACAGAATAATGATTTTCAAAATGACAACATCTTTGGGTGGGAAACAGATTAACGTGATTCTGAGCCTTGATGGCTGGAGAGAGGGCTAATGCTCATATTACCTCTGGGTGCCCACCTCCTATATTCATATGACCATGTCATGGGTGGGCAAATGTTCAGAAAAGAATTTTGTTCTACACAACAACCTCCAGTAAATGATCTGCATTTCATAAAATCATAGAAGGAACCTTATTTATTATTTCATTCCAGCCTTAGATTTAGACTTTAGATTACTGACCTGTACAAAACAGCATAAAAATAGTAACCATGTACCACTAAAGCAGTAAATTTTTGACAATTATAGCCTCAAATTGGACAAAGAAGGAAACAAACAAAAAAGCCCAAACTACCAACACCTCACCAAATAAAAGGAATTATTTCATGCAAGTGAGGATATACCTTTGTTTTATTATTTTGTCAAGTAAGGAGGTATTTTAATCATTAGGAATGAAAGCACAGGGCAAATACTTACCTGTGCAAACTTTGTTGCTTTATTATCTTAATAATTTGAAATATATTCCTCATCTGACAACTCTCTATTTCAAGCTTAGGCATTGAAAATAACCATGTCTACATCTCTTAAAAAGCTTTGCTTGGTTTGCTTCCAAAACGGCTCTTTCCTACCTATTTGCTGGTGGAGAAAATTATTTTGAAATATGAAACAGGTAAATCTTAACCTGCCAGATGTCTTCTTCATGTAAGCAATTTAAATTCAATTTGTGGCAGAAAATACAGGGAACTTCTGGATCAATAGGCTGCATTCAGCTGTGATGACACACAACACCTGATCCACAGCCAACCTGGCCAGGCTCTTATTTCTCATACCTGAGGGACTTTCCCTGGCTTTTATCATTAGGTACAATCTCCTAGGATTACAGGTACTTAAAGCTAATTAGGTCTGCTCTGTTCCCCTCCATTTGAATGGCCTCTGTTTCGGCAACAGCCAGTTTACTTTTGTGTTTCAGGGGGATAATTGTGGTGGCACACGCCAGCGAGGCAAATGATAGCCTTGCACAAACACACACCCAGCCTCTCGAAGGAGAAGAGGGTGATGAGATAATAGAGGCAACAAAGGCTGCTGCGGGTTCACCTTGCTCACTTTCGGGGCTTTTGTCAGATATCTGCCTTCAAAGCTGTAATTATGTGATTAGAAAGAAGAGGCTGCAAACAAACAGGACTTTACTCCTCCCCAGACATGGGAAGTGAGCCTCGTCAATGCCCAAAGCTCCTCCAGGAATACCTGTACCTCGCTGGCATGTGGAAGGCTCTGGGATGTGTGACGTGCATGCACATCAATCCTCCTCTCAGTGCTCACAGCACGCAAGTTATTAACACAAAAATCATTTTCCATTCACATACGTTTAACTAGGGCTCACAATGAAATTTAATCATTGCTCAGATTTGTAATAATTATTATTATATGTAGGGTTAAGTGCTGGAAAAATGGAGCTTTTATTTGCCATTTAACAATTCCCCCTTCTATCTGTGAGCTCTGATTCTCCCATTATTGTGTTTCCTACAAATATCCCAGATACTTATAAATATTCTATTGCAATGAATTTTATATGACCCTTCAGCTCTAACAGCGGAAGCTGCATTTCGAACTTAACCTAAAATCCAGTGCAGTAAAGCCAATTTTTAAATGTAACCTTTCCACCAAGTGGTAAAGACAGTCATAAAGTCACTTATTATTGCTCAAGTCCCTCTTGACATATAATTAATCCATCTCAACCCCCATCCAAAAATCCAGAGGCAGCAAATTTGCCCTTCCTGAATGCACAATTCATAGAGGCAGAACGTTATCCAGCACTCCCTGACTGGGTGCACACATTGCAGGAAAGGGAGCACAGATGAACATTTAGGAGACACTCATCTCTCACTCTGTGTCAGCATGAGGGGAAAAAATAACAATGACTGAGACAGAATCTCAGGATCTCTCAGAATGACTCAAAAATGTGTGGATATGGCACTTGAGGACACAGTTGTGGTGAATATGCTGGCTTGGTGGTTGGACTTGGTGATCTTAGAGATCTTTTCCAACCTTAATGATTCTGTGATTCAGATATGGATGGACAGTTTCCTTTCTTTGCATCACTATGAGAACTCCTGATTGCCCAGACCTCACACACTTCCCAGAGAAGTTGAGAGAAGGGACCTTTGGAGATTGTCTAGTTCAGTCTCACAGCTTTACCTGTCTGAGTGTGGAAAAGTTCACAGGTAAATGTCTTTGAACTTTAGGAAATAAACCAAGTCCTTTTTGTGACTGTGGCATTTTCCAATAAATGACACCATCATCCTTAGGAAATGTAAAGCAGTAGCTCTGAGGAAAAAGAGGATAAAATGGGCTAAAATTAAGTTAAAAACAACAACCAAAAAACCAACCAACCAACCAACCAACCAAAAAAACACAAACAAACAAACAAAAAAAAAACAACAACAAAAAAAATAAAATGCTGTGACCTTTGTGTGCACTCAACAGGAAACATGAGCTCTCCAAACCCAGAACTCGTGCTGCTGTAGGGAGGCTCATTGCAGCCCTGAGAGCAGCCTTACAAATTGATGCTATGTCTTCCAGCATCAACCAAAAATTGTTAAGTGCCATGTTTGTCTCCTGCTTTTTATAACTAGCCCAAACCAAAACTGAATTTCCCAAAGGGTGAGGAAGAGGGTAAGGATTAGAAATAGGCTATTAAAAACAAAAAAGACAAGCCAACAAACAACTCTCCACCATTATAGCCATATTTCTCTGAAAATATTTTTATATGGTATTGCCATCAGTTGTTACATGTCCCTCTGTATATCTTTAGAAACCAGTAATCATTGTAGGAACTAGATATTGATATCACATGAAAATATGCTTGAATAGATTGTAAATTGGACATACTGAGAATAATGTAGTCCTCTCCTGTGTTTCCTTTCACAACAATCATTTACTATATGACACTATGCAAAAGCATCATTGAATATAAAATTATTGAGTGTGTCACTCTTGCTTCCACAAAATTATGAATCTGCTGTGCAATATCTTTGTGATGAATCATCCTGTTTTATTGACCAACAATGCTGAAATATGCAAAGATTAAGATGGAAACCCTCCCATAAATTAACTGCCCAAATCAAGATATTTTCAGTGTAGCTGAAAATTTACAAATCTCAAAATGATCAGAGTGGGGAACACTCAGCATCTCAGCACAGCAAGGTCCTTGGGGACAAGGGTGCTCACTTCTTCCTCGTGGAAACTGGCCTAAATAATTTGATGGTCTTCACTTACTCTCTCTGCACAGACAGAACAGTTTTCCAGGGTGTCATTTAGATGTCTAATCATAAAACCCTTAAATGGTTTGTGTTGGAAGGGGCCTCAAAGAATATCTCACTCCAACCTACTTCCATGGATTACTCCCAGTAGTCCAGGTTGTTCCAAGCCTTGCCCAACCTGGCCTTGAACACTTCCATGGATGGAAGTGGAGGTGAGTCTTTATTCCTCTCGTGGTTCCCTGATAGGCTGACTGCACACCTCCCAAACTACATCAAGTGAAGCAAGGGCTCTACACAAGGGAGCTATGTTAACAACATAAACCTGAAAGCCCTGTGGAAATTAATGTGTTATCTTGTAATGATTCACTATATCATAACACAGATGCCCTGATCCAGCAAATCACTTAAGAAAGTGCTTAAATTCAGCCTGTCATTTCATATCAAGCTTCAGGATCAACCTTGATGCTCTAATGACATAAGTGAATTAGCCTGGAGCCTTAATGTATCTTTTTTTGTTGTTTTGTTTTTGTATGGTTTCCTTCATTATCACAAAATAAACAAGAACTAAGAATAATTTTGGAAGTTCTGTTGTGTGTTACTGTTCTGAATCAGCCACAAGTCTTGGTCAGAACTGGAAAATTTAGAACTGAGGCAGAACTGAGTTTATGAATGGTAGGAAAACAGGGTAAAGGCTTTAAAGTGATGGAGGGTATTTGTAGATTAGATGTCAGGAAGTGAATCTTCCTTGGCAGGGTGGGCAGGCCCCTGGCACAGGTTGCCCAGAGAAGCTGTGGCTGTCCCTGGATCCCTGGAAGTGTCCAAGGCCAGGTTGGATGGGCTTGGAGTAACCTCGGCTAGTGGAAGGTGTCCCTGCTTAGGGCAGAGGGTTAAAATGAGATTATCTTCAAGGTCCCTTCCAACCCAAACCATCCTGTCATTCTATGACTCTAAAGTAGCTGCAGTATTTGTCCACGTGGAGCTGCTGGTGGGGTTGAGACACACGTCACTGATGGTTTTTAAGGTGTTTGGAATAGGAGATGCACCAACACTGTTTGTGAGCTTTGCTGTACCAGGTGCTCTCTGGAATGCCACTTGTACAGCACGTGGTGCCTCCTCCCTATTCCAACACCTGCTTTCTGGTGCAGAAACTAGCAGATTGTCTGCAGACAGCAAATAAGAAATGAATAGCAGTCACAGGCTGACCTGAGACAAATTCAACTTCAGAGTAAGGTTGTAGTGACTATGCAGACATAATCTTGTGACAGTCTCTTTTGGGATGACATTGAGAAGAAAATGTTCCTTACTGGATAGAAGCCCCATCACCCTTTGCTCCTGCTTGTCCTGTCTTTGCTCTTGTGAATCTCATTGCAGATTTTGAACATGTTTTTAGGGCTGTGACTTGACCATATTTGGGTGAATTTTTAGTGGAATGGTAAAACTTGTCTTGGCATTGAGAATGTTGTCCCTGCAGCAGTCAAGGTGGTGGTGGGGGGTTGGTCACAGGTGTTTTCAAAAAGAATTAAAACTGGTTTTTAATGTTAACAAATATTTTAGGAAAAGAAACTGGTATTTGATCAATTAAAATTAATAATATAAGAAAGAAACAGGCTTTGGGCATGTAGTCCCTCATCACCTTTCAACTTTTTTCTAACTCTGTTGTGCACCTGCCGCAGCAACAGCCCTACCACTGCTTTAATGTTCTAACATGAAAAGAAATTTACAATATATTTACAATAAATATAAATATATTAAAGTTATTTTCCTTACCATATCTGAAAAATTGTTAGTTTTTTTATGCTGAATTTTTCCAAAAATGACCCCTGACATACACATGAAGATTCAGCCACAGAAATTCCAAGCCTGTGGAATCATAAGTGACAGAACCCAGGGTTTTATACTGGAAGGCATCAGGCATCCCTATGTACACACACAGGGAGATAGAGAGAAAAAAAAGAGGAAAACGAGAGGCAGAGGGAACATATGTTGTAGACAATCCTGCCTCCCATAAAACTGCTGTTGAGTCAAGTAACCTGTTTAAAAACAATGTATTCCTCTAACTACAGCCACCTGGCTTGTAATTATAGTCCTCATTAGAAACTGCTACAGGTCTTGAGTGATTAGTTATTGTTTATAAACTGTTCAACTGTAGACCACCTGTTTTCAGTCAGTGCTGCACCTTCTTCTTGCCTCGCTGCATCATGTCTATTAATAGAAAAGCACCTGTTTCCTGACAGTGCAAAACCAGAGATAAGCGTGTATCTCTAAGCAGCTGGGGGAAAGGTCTTTGTGAAGGACAACCAGATATATTTGTTGCTATTAAGCTGTCTCTAGTCACAGTTAGAGCATTTGATGAAGTTGCCCTGCCTTGCGTCTCTCGTGTCCATGTAGACTCCCCAGCATCTGATGTGGAGCTCTTGGAGAACATTTATAATTAGCCCTCAAGAGATTGGGAAATTCAGAGAAATAAAACATGAGTTTTGAATCCTGGCACTAATTGTTAAAAGAGTTAAATGCTCCTGCATGCAAAGCACCCAAGACAAAAGGGAAGGTGAGTGGCCACGATGTGCAGATGCAGGAGGTGAGGCATGAATGGCGTGTTCCTTAAATAAACACAAGGATCACTGCAGCCCCACTGGCAAAGGCAAAGAGAAGCCACTGATTTTCTTAAGGCGATTCAGTCATGTAGACAACAAACTCATGCTACAGTTAAAATATTTAGAGCCAAATTCTGCTCTGAGTCACGCTGTGTTCAGCTGATTTATTCCCAAACCTAAACACTGTAACTGAGAGCAGAATTTGGCTCCTAGACCCCTAGACTGTAGTTATCCCATGATTAATTTTCATTTATATCCATGAGTGGCAGATGATATATTAATTTATTTTTTTTTATTTTAAGGATTGAGTTGTCTACCTGGTTTTGAACTAAAACTGAGATCTGTCTCCGTGACTGTCAGTCTGGGAGAGTGGACACATGAGCAGAGAGGCAGAGCTGGAGGCACAAAGCTTGAGCGAGCGACCGTGTGGCCGCTCTGTGCGGAGAGCCGGCTGTGCACTCAGAGGTGGAGGCAGCAGGCTGTGCCATGTGAGGGGCACACCAAAACTTGCCTGGGCAAGGGGAATTGGGGCCATTTGGCAGAGGGATGAAGTCAGTTTTAGGGAGTGCATTGTCTGTTTGCAGCCCTTTACAACCCAGGTGATGCAGAGGGTGGTGGGAGCTGCCATCTTCTAAAGTAATGGGGGGGATGCAATATTCCCAGCCTTTCCCTGCTCTGTTTTAAGCACTTGTGGCCTTGCCTTAACCCTTATCCAGTGTAATATTTACAGTGGTGGTTTGCAGTGACCACCGCCCCCTACCCTCAGCATTTTATTGAGGAATACCCAGGCTCCCTTTGCACAGCTTTCCTCTCCTCATGGACCAAAAAACTACCTCTGGATGAGACCTGTAAGTGTTTCCCAGAAAAACAATAATTAGTTTTCTGATTTGCATTTTTGGGATTGGCTGATCATCCTTAAGGGAACATTATTGCTCAGACACTGTTGGTTTTACTTACTCATTTATTGGATAACTGATAGTTTCCAATATGAGATGGCACTTCATGAAAAATTAGTGGATAACACAGTCTGAACATTAAGCCAGGAAAGTTTTCCGTATTAAGACACTGTGGCATGATGAACAACCCAGTCACCACCCTGTGTTCCCACACAGCAAATGTTAGGCACCTGTGCATAGCAGTGAATCATCTTATCACTTGTTTGTTCATGACTGAACATGTTCCTGGACATGTTTCTCAGTGTTTGACCACCTCTAATGCTCCTTTGCTCACTGCTCTTCCTCAGGAACCAAAGAAAACTTTCACTTTATCTGGAAAAGGTGTGACTAAAACCCCTAGAATTTTGCAACTAAACTGAGATGAATATCTATCTGCTCAGTATTTAAATTATATCAATGCTCCCCATCATTATTTCAAGGATCCTTTAAATCCTCACTTCCATTAGAGCCTAAGGATGGGCAGCATCAAGCCTGCCCACCCAAAGTTAGAATCACAGAATCACAGAATGTTCTGAGTTGGAAGGGACCCACAAGGATCATTGAGTCAAACTCTTAAGTACGTAGTCCATATGGGAGTCAAACCTATGACTAGTCCTCTTAAGTACACTGAGCCACCAAAGGATTTACATATATTTGGCAGAAAGAATGGCAAATAACTTGGTGTCTTAGAAATTCAATGGTGGGGCTGAGGTTTTTCTGGGTACAGGATCCTCAGAGTGTATCCTTTTGTTGTTTTTTCAGCTGTGGTGGAAACCTGTAGGCTATGAAAAGGTGCCAAGGGGGGCTACACAGCCTTTTGCAGCTGATGTCAATGAGGCTCTTTCAGAGGTATTGTTCTCTACAAATACCTGACAGGAGGATGCAGAGAGGTGAGAGTTGGCCTCTTCTCCCAAGCAACCAGTGACAGAACAATTGAAAATGGACTCAAGTTGTGCCGGGGAGGTTCAGGTTGGATTTTCAGAAAACATTCTTCATCCAGAGGGTGGCTGGGCACTGGAAAAGGCTCCCCAGGTAAGTTGTCATGGCACTAAGCCTGCCAAAGTTCAATAAGTGTTTGGGCAATGCTGTCAGGCACATGGTGTGACTCCTGGGGTTGTCCTATGCAGGGCCAAAAGTTGGACTTTGATGATACATGTGGGAATTTTCCAGCTCAGGATATTCTGTGAAACTGTGTTTCTATGATTAGAACAAGTTCCCCAGGGAAGTGTTGGAGTTGCTGTCCCTGAAAGTGTTCAGAAAATGAGTAGATGCGGCACTTCGGGACATGGTTTCGTGGTCACGATGGTATTCAGTTGAAGGTCAGACCTGATGATATGGAGGTGTTTCCCAACTTTAATAACTCTATGATTATGCATACAGATATTAATTTGGACTCACCACTGCTGTCTGTACTCACAGCTTTGTGCCTCTGCTATGTGATTCTGGGGGAATGGTTCAGACATGGAACCAGCAAGGAGGTCTGGGCTGGGTGAGGAGGTGCCAGGCTCTGCAATTAGGCTCTGAGCTACATGGGGAACCATCTGAAACAGCTGGCAGGACATACCAAGAGCTTTACAGGCCTCAGCTACCTACCACCTGCCCACGGGCTGACTCCACCTTGAAGGGAACTTCACTGGTAAAAGTCTAAGCATTTTTGAGGTTCCTATTTTTGAAGTGAACTATTGCATTAGTCTATGCTGAAAAAATAGAAAGACAGGTCATCTGCCTTTCTCAGGGTAGTACTTACTTATGGCTCTATGTAAAAATAATTACATTCAACCCCTGCCTAAAAAAAACACCCCCAAAGAACACTCTGAATGTAGTTCTGAAGCACAAATGCATTTTAGATTCTTAGGGGATTTATCAATTTTGTCTTCCGAATGCAGGAAACAAGTGTTGCAATGACAACATAATTGTGTGGAACAGTAGTAAAAAAATAATAAATAGCAATAGTTACATCTTTATTGTCCTATTGCAGCTTTTCTGTTAAAATATAAAAATATTTGTGTAGGTATTTATACAGTTCAATATCTGGCAATAAGAGTGCGCAAAACCCAAAGCCCAACAAAAGGCTGCAGGGTTACAGAGCAGCACAGAGAGGGGTCTTTTTAAAGTGACTAACCCAGTTGATTTCAACACGAGTTTGGAAAATAATCAAAAGTTCTCTGTTGTGAAGAACTGGCAATAGGGTCTGCAGGAAGCACAGATCTTCCTTGCCCAGTGGGTTACCTCATGTTTGGAGGAAATCAGAACTTTTCGGAGCTGGCGCAGCCTCTCTCTTTGAAACCTTTTGCTTGCTGTTTCTTTTTTAAAGGTGTTAAAGAAATATGACTGTAATAACAACTGACAAAAATCTCTGGGCTTGAACTGAAGTGGGAAATCACAGAGGTTACTTATTTCCTCATGCTTTTACCATTTGTTCTCTTTTCTCGAGGAAGTTGAAAGACCTGAGGTTCAAACTTAATAAGGCCCCATGCCGTTCCTAAGAGTATTTACGGCATGCAAAAAATAAGCCAGCACATTTCTTGTATTTAAATTTGTTTTCAGTCATCTAAGCTATTACACAGTATGCCATCATGAAACCTTTTGTAACAAGCAGTAAATGTTTCTCAGACAAGGGAAGGAATGATGTGTTCAACTACTCCAGCTGCTTGAGCCCGGGAAAGCGACAAAACATTGGTGTGCCTGCACTCCCCACATCCCGGTTTGTTTCAACATCATGGAAATGGAGCTGCCTCCAGCCTGTGCCTTGTGCTGCAGACGTGTGTGGGGAGGTAGCCCGTGGGATGCCCTTCTGGGGTGGCAGAAGCTCCCTGTGACAGCTGAAGCTTTGTGGTGTTGTGGAACAGACAGCAATGTGGGGTTATTTTAACCACAATTGCTTAAAATTTTCAAGGCTCTGCTCTAAAAGTCCCCTTTGGTTCAGTGGGAAGCTTTCCATCTCTAATGAGATTAATTCCTCCAAGTACTGGTTGTGTAACACCGGCTCTGGACACCATCAGTTCAGTTTTAATTCTGGTCCATGTCTAATAATTTGGTGTTTCATGGGGCAAGCCATCTCAGATCCTGGAAGTTCTCTGCGTGCAGCAGCACGGACGCAAAGCCAATTTGTCAGCACAGGGTTTCGTGTGTGTGATAATCAAGGAAGCGAAAGGCAGCTCTGGGAACATGTCCTCACATATCCTAAATAAACACTGCTCCAGAAGCCTTCCCAGTGAATTTGTCTTTTGAATCCCTTCTCATTCTGGAGAGACTTTATCATCTTAAGCAGTCAAGCATGGAAGGAATGTCTGAAGGCCTCAATGACACTCATTAATGTTTCTTGGATGGGATATTGGGGAAAACTAGTTTTATTTTGTTTCAATTCCTTTTGCAAACAAATATTAGCACCTACAAACACCAAATACACCCATGTCCATCAGAGAGCCGCTGGAACGCAGATGAGACATTTTGTCCAGTGCTCTACTGAGTCACTGTAAAAATAACTCCGCCAAGAACAGCTGACCAGCACTTGCTTTCATGTCAATCTTTTCTCCTTTTATTTTCCTTTAAAAAAGAAATAAAAAAAGAAAAAATAACTAGAACTTGCATTTTAATGGAAATGCTCAGACTGAGGAGGGTTTTGAGATGGAAGATCCAAGTCATTATTAAAAAAACCCCAAATATGTGGACACATATTTGCCATGGAAACCTTGGAACCAACATAAATATGAATCATATTGAAACTGAGTGGGCACAGAGTGGTGTGAAGGGTCCTGTTTGCCAGCCTGAGCTGAGGGAGAGCCGCTCACCATCCATGCAGGACACTCAACAGGGATCATGCCACGGGGCTCTCCATGGCCAAGGTCACATTGACACAGACATGGCATCTGGTGAACACAAAATAGGGCGTTATGAGGCAAAATGTGCTTGTCCTCAGCTGCTGTGCTGCCAACAGTGATTATTTCTTCTCATAATATCATGTTTTCTAATCGACCAAGAGAACCTCCAGCCACCGGGCAGTTACACAGCTGCAACTGGGCTGTGTGTAAGTGAATTCCTTTGAGAAACATAAAGAACATCCCAAAATAGCTTCTAACAGACATTTTTACTGTCTGCCTGCATTTGCCACTTATTCTGGATTTCTCTCTTCTTCTATGTTGGCCAGGATGAGTTCTGAGTAAGTTTGACTGCTTCTTAGCCTTCATGGGTTTTCCTCAAGAACAGAGCAGAGAACTGCTTGCAAGAATTTCTTTAGTAGCTGTTTGCATTCTTTTTAGCCAACAAAGCTATTTAATTTCTCATTTTTATTATTCTGGGAAAAAGTGCAAAAAAAAAATCTTCACTCATTTTACAAACTTCCTTCAATCAACCACCTTTAGTCTTGTTTATATTGTATTTTCATTTAAATGCCTTGGTGTCTAAGAGAGAGCCATTCAGCTTGAGACTGCTTGAGAAAGTCACCTGGCAAGATTTTCAGATCAAAGAGCTGAAGACTCCACTAAGTATCCAAAATATTTTGTTTATCACTCTTATGACTACTTGTGGATACAGATTCTCCAGACATGGTGAGATTCCAGACTGGAAACTAATTTTTAAAGTGGCTCAATATGCTTTGATATTTATCATCTCAGTAATATGCAGTACTGGCCAGAACAACACGTGCATAGGGATCCATTGAGCTGCAGGTGTTTAACACTCAGTAGGAACAAACCCTGCATGGTGTCAGGGTGCAACCACCAAATTGTTTATTTGTTCAGACATCCAAGCCTAAAAACTTACTTGATGCTTTTCTATCATTTCCTCAGTTGGTAAATAACAAGGGGTTAGAAAGAGATGAAAAGCTATCCAAAAGACAAGCACAGATCAAAGATAGGAGGTCCCAAATCACAACACTTTGACTAAACTACTGTCCTTGCTCACTTTGTGGGTCAGGATGACCTGTGACTGTCCAAAAACCAGAAATTCTGAAGCAAGAGTTTAAATATCCTGTATACTGTTAGTGCTGAGTTTTCCAAAGATCTCTGTTCTGCTTAATTTCCTCACTGAAATCACTTTTTGGATGTAGCGACTTCAGAGATTAACTACTCACTATTTTAAAAAAGTATCTGACTTTCTTGCTATCTTATACTGTGAGAATGCAAGTGGAAACAGCATAAAACACAGGCCATTCTTATTCTGTAATTACAATACACCTGTCAGAGAAAGTCCTGAAGGCTGGGACCTGAACTAACACAGACCTCTGTGTCCCATACATTCACTCTCAGGATGTCTCACAAACAGTTCCAGGACAAAATTGTCATAATTCCTGTTTGAATTTTTATCCTACTGGAAAAGATAAGTGACTGAAAGACTTATGAACAAACAGTGAATATAATCTTAGAAAATGTCCTTTATCCTTTTGTTTTCTCCTGCATCTATTTTTTTTTTTTCCAGAAATTCAGGTTTTAACTCCATGTAAGAGGGGAAGTCTCTAGTTTTCAGGTGCTCTGAGTTTGGGTCTGAACCACAGCATGGTGGTCCTCTTTACCAGGAAAAGACATTCAGATAAATAATAATTTTAAAAGACATTTTGAAAAGAGAGAATAACCTCCACCACCAAAGGAGGAGCTGAAAAAACCCTCAGGTGTGAGGATGAGGCATCTTACAGAGGAAAGTATTATAAGTTCTGAATTCCCATAAGCTTCTCTACGTGTGATAAATTTGTTTTGAAGTTTCTTTAAGCATATCCAAATAGGCATTAAAACTGGAATCATCTGAATTTCAGCATTTATAGGTAAAGTCAGTGTTCATTTAGAACACATAAACACAGTAAGGTAAACATAAATCAGTTTTGGACATGTGCTTTACTGCATCAGCTGCTTCAGAGTCTCCTGGTGGTTAAAGCCAGGATATCTAAGTTTGCATTTATTCCAGTGGTTCCTCCTGGGTGATGTTTTGCAAAGCCTTGTTTGGTCACTGTGCTGTGAAACACACCAAAATTCCCTGTGAAAAAGCTTTCTATGCCCGTCAAAGAGTATTTGTGTGAAACAGCTTACCCTGTTTAAATATTTTTAAATGGAGAAAAGTTATCTTAATTAACTTTAAAAAATAGTGCTTCTCTAGAGATGGGTATGACTTATTCTTCTGTTGAGCTGTTGCCAACAAAACATATCCCCTTCTGCAAGGGCTTGCACCCCAAAAAGCTGATGAGTCCATGCCCTGTCTGTATGGGAGAATACCCTTTTTACAAATTATATATTCATTTTTACAGGCTGTGCTCTTTATGGAGACTTTTCCCAGTTATGCCCCAAATTATCTGGCCCATTAAAAAAAATTCCCATTAGACATTCCTTCCTTGTCTCCATGAGATTATATGATGCATGCTGAAGGTGCTCACATCTCTGATTGGTTTATTAATTTGTGTTTATTGTAGGTACTCTGGTATAATGTTTTATCTTAATTAGTATTTTTATGCCCACTAGATTAAGTACGTATGTGGGCAGATTTTTATGCTGCGTGTCTTCCCTGTGCAACTGAGGGTTAGTGTTTTACTTCGAGAAGGAAAATTTATAATCAATTTTAAAGTAATTACAGACACATTTTGCTTCAAACCTAAACTACATTGCATTAGCATGAGATGATACCCTAAATTCAAATCTAGAAGTTCTTAGCCTGATAAGCCTCCTGTTGACCTATGTGTGATATCAACCTGCCTTAAATTAGGATAAAACTGCCACCTTAGGATAAAATCTAAATTTTATTTTTCCTCACAGAAATAAATCTTCTTCTTGGCATTCACTGAGCAAAGAAATTTGTCCCCTTCATTGAAAAGAGATTTTTTTTGTTTGTTTTTTTTTTTTGTTTGTTTTTTGTTTTTGTTTTTTNAATGAATTCTCTTACTCATTGTCATACTTGAAGAAATATTTAATTTCTGGAGTAAGACTTTTAAAATCAGGTCCAATAGGAGTAGCAGAGATCTAAAGCACTGAGATTTTCTTGGCATGAGAAAATCAGATTTTGTGCTTCTTGGTTCTTCATAGTGGACAACAGCTACTGGTTAACATTATCTTTTTACAAATTTATTCTGTTAATACCTTTTGTCTTCAAAATATGTTAGAATTATTTTCTCTCTAAGATATGTATTTCTGTTTTGTATAGAGGCAAGCTTTGTTTTAATCTGGTATTTTTCTTCTTAAAAAGATTAGAAAATCCGATGCATTTCACTTTATGTTCCTCATCTTCTGTCTCTGTAAATGAAGTTGCCTGCTTTAAGCAAGTTCAATGGAGTTACCTACAATCAGCCAAAAGAGACGTATTTGGATGCTTTGCTCTCATTTTTAAGTTCTAGTTTTGAGTGGGCTGCTTGAGCTGGGCACATCACATTTGCATTCAGCAAAGGTTGATGCCGAAGCACTTTAGCTGGTGAGCTCGAAATTCTGCTCCCAACGAGGAGTGAGCTGTAAATTACCCACCACTGAGTTGCTGAGTCACTTGAATACTTCAGGCTGCTCTAAATGCGAGATCCAGTGGGGCTGCTGAATTATCCAAGGCTGTTTTGCACAAGATCCTCATGTCACAATCTCATTCTAAATATGATATTTTTTTTTTTGTCTTGATAAGTATTTAATTTGAGATTTCAGTAGTGAAGAGAATTGAGCTGAGACATTTTAAGTGCTTCTTCGTCTATCATTAGAGACACCAAGTGACACAGGAAAAGATAATGAACACAGAAAGAGCCCCCAAAGCACTTTTAGATCGTTTCTTGAGAGTCAGCAGGCCAATATTGACTTTGATTAAGCACTCACTCTGGTCCCATTAGTTTGGCAAACTGTGAAACAAAAGTGAGCGTCCTTTCCAAGTTGGTTTTGCATAAACACTTTTACAACTTCAGTTCTGAATTTCCTTAGAACATCTCTAGTTTGTTGGGGGGGTTTACTTTATTTTATTTCTTCTTCTCAACAAAGCTGTCCTTTTAAATCTTTTATAGAATTCATAATCTAGAGAGCTAACATAAAGATTTATGGTGTCAACCACCTGTTTGAACCTCAAAACTGCAGAGGAAAATTAATATACATATTTCTTTCTCAGGAATTTGTGTGCCTCAGGTTTAATTGCCAGATTTTAAATAAAAGGATTATGTTTTGAAATTATTTTCTGAGGTTGAGGAATATATTGCTATATACAGCTCTGTAATTGTCAGTTTTTGGGGAAAGGCTGTTTCCTTTGTGCCCCTTTGATGTGAATTTGAGTCATGGTCATTTGTGTGTACCTATCAGGAGGAAACATGGGAAACTTGACAGCATTTATGCTGATTTTTCATTTTAAGTCCCAAAAATACATTTTTAATCTTTTTCTCCCTACAACGACTTAAAACAGTGGGCTCTTGTCCCTTTAGATTTTTACTCAGTTGTGTGTAGGGTTGGAGAGATATTGTGACAAACCTCGAACTTCTGGTGGGTTTTGGGTGTTGATAAAAGAGGAGCTCATGGATCTGGGACCACCAGGAGGTCTTTCCCAACCTAAATGGTTCTGTGATCTTTGAGGAGTACTGAAGAAAAGCAGAGAATGCAGGGCCTGCTCATAATCTGAAAGCAGATACTTAGAGTTGTAGGGATCTTGGAAATGTTTCCTTTGCCCATGAGGGAACACTGTCCCAGGGCATGCTTTGACTATCCAGACTTCACTAGTTTGCTGTTCATTTACTCTTTAAACATCTTTGGGCCATAAAATGGTCTAGAAGGTACTTAGATAGTTTTCTGCTGTAACTTTCTGTCCTTTGTGGTTATTTCCAGGCTGAGAAATTCATCATCATTACTTTTCGTTATTTTTATTTCTAGCACGAGACAAAAATCATGTTACACATAAATGAACAAAAAGGGCAAAAAAGGATTAACTCACTATTTCTTAACATCCTTCAAGCCAATTAGCAATAGGTCTCAAGAACAGACATCTGACAGATTGGCTGTAATTGGCAGCATTTTCTGTGGCAGTTTGCACCACTCCTCTACTTCACCTGGAAAGTCTTTAGAGGTTACATTGCTGAACTGATGATGAAGTGGTCCAAGCTCATGTTCATCACAGTGTCTGCTTAAATGATTTTCATTCAGGGAATAATATACATATTATTTCAAGTATTCTTGGCACTCTATGCTACCAGAAATATGTATTAATTCATTGCTAAATATTTTATAATCAAGCAATGTATTAATATAAATAAAAGTGGAAAGTAGGTTATTTCTTATCCCAGTATTATAATCAGGAACATTGTAAGGGTGGATTAATTAGCTCAGCTGAGGCGCTGAGTCCAAGGTATTGTTAGATATCTTTTATCTCAGCATCTTGTTTACAGGCCTTAAAGGTAATCCAAATTAAGGCTTATATCCCTGTGTATCTTCTGATGTAGAGCACATATAGATACAAACACACTCGTGTGCACACAGGCCTGAGCACAGCGACACAGAGAGCGGAGGCACATGGGGCGTATAGATTTCTACATGAATTTGACATTGATTTCTGGGGTAAACAAATGGTTTTAAGTCTTTACTTGCCCAAAGCTAGATCATCATATTCTGCATTTCAAAGTGTCCAAGTACCTTTAAAGTGATGGCTGCAGAGTCCCCCAAGGCGCAAAGCAGATAAAACCTTCTTTTAAAAGTATTTTGCTCACCTTTGTAAAAAAAGGAACTTGGGGTTTATTGAGTGCAGGAAAGGCTCATTCCCATAGTAACCAATGCACGGCTGATATTGATCAGCGGAGTCAAAGGCAAAACCTACTGACAGGAATAAAGAGTGACTATTCCTTATCCTCATATGTATTCTTCCTGGAGTTCTGTAGGTAACCAATACCACAGGCGTGGAGCGCTCTCCGGAAGCCGCCGTGCTCTTGGTTGTGTCAGTAACACACACCAGGGCTCCTTATCCAGAAGAAAAGCTCCGAGTATGCCTGATTTTTTACCAGATTCCACAGCCTTTTCTCTGGCAGAATTCCCCATGCTTTTAGAAGGACTTTCCCTGAGCAAGGTGTGTGCAGAATTGATCCCTTTGTCCTGAAGGAGCACGGCCAGCCTTTGAAATATCTTCACTGCTATATTTCCTGCCTCAATTAATGAGACCTTATAGGTGTTTAAATATATCCCCTTCTTTGCTCACCATACTTATGGCAGGTGTGAGATCTGATAAATTAACATTTGCAATCATGCCTGATCGCTCTTTAATGATTTCATTAGGTGTTAAATATAAGGCTTAGCATCCTTTTTATGTTAGACATTCCTTTTTGAACTGCACGGCTTCACAGAGAAGATCTTTGAAACCAAGAGCTCATGAATTATTAGCATTCAGTACAATGCATATACATACCTTAAATCCTCATCATGATTAGATCATTCCCAGAATTGACAAGTCTATAAAAATGAAGAAAGGGGACCTGTGAGAGCTGTGCAAGGAGAGATATTTTGTAGAACATGATATCACATAATAAAGAATAAATTCTCTCAAGTCTCATAGTTTTACAAGGTTTTACATACTCCTAGGCAGGTAATAATCTTCCTTAGATTTTTATTTCTGGACCTGCAAGAAGCTTTAACATTTTTTTTTCCTGACAAAACTGTTAGATAACAACTGAGCCAAAATTAAATAACCCCAAAAGTCTTCCTCTCTAATCCCTTCTGTGCATGCTTAATGTTTCATTCTCCCACTTCAATTATGCCATCTGCATTATGTCTTTCGCTCCCCACTCGGAAAGTTGTTAAAATGAAAAGCCAAGCCTCTTCCAGAGTGTCAGTTTTCCATTATGCAGGTCCATACCTGTGCTGGCAGCATGCTCTTCTTCTCACCTCAGATTGCCTTTTGCCTGGGAAAGAGATCCCTGCGGTGCATATCAAACTGGAAACTGAAATGAAATTAAGCTGGTATGCAGGAGGTGGAGTAGGTTATGATAAACGAGCAGGGGAGATTCTGGGAAGAGTTTTTTAACTCAGTTCTTTGGGCCAAGAAACATCAAGCTCAAACCCTACTTGCGTAGATTCAAATCCTGGCCCAAAAAATCAATAGCAGGATTTGACTCTGAGTCCTTAATAAAGAAGGTAGCCTGGTTTCCACAGGTGCTGGGAACACACAGCTGTCACTGACTCCAAATGCACATTCAGATGTCAAATTACAGTCACAGATTTCCAATCCTTGGGTTCAGACCTCTTCATTTCCTGTTGCAATCCATCTCTGCACAAGGTGTCATCAAGACCTTTCCCAAAATCTCAGCTGAGGAGCAGATACATGTAGGCATTTTTGAGAGAGCATATTGGATTTCCACTGGAATCAATTCCTCAAACTGATAATGAGTAACACCAGGTTTTTAGAAATTCTGGGAAAACTCTGGACTTTTGGAAGGCCAGTTCAGAAAAATTCACTGATGAGTTTATGGTTATTTGAAGAAGGTCATGGTATATTCATTCAGAAATAATTAAAGAACAAGTTTTGGAAAGATGTTTTATATTTGCACCTTTTACAGCCAAAAATGTAGGCAGTAGTTTGTCCTCTGTTTCATATCTTTTCATTAAAACCTGTTTTCAGTTTATTTCTGGCTTACAACTCTAACACGTAATATCTCAGCCTGACACTCCACATGACTTGAAAATTTTAGGACAAAGAAACCCCATGCATAATATATATTTATAAACACACATATACTTCAGGTTAAATCGTGCACGGGAATGCAGAACCATTTTTCCCTGACTGACTTACAGAGCTGTGCTCTGGAGACAATTTCATGTTTAATTTAAAATGGCTGCAACATTCAGCATAGAAAACTGACTGTGGTTTATGGTATTCCCAGTCACCATCTCTCCAACAAAAAGGGTTTAGTTCTCAGGATTTCTGGGTGGTTTTGGAACTCGGGCTGGATATTTCCCTTCCACCACATTATCAGGGCAGACCTGTTACCTGCTGAGCAGTGATTTGGGCACAACAGGACCAGCTTGAGCATTTGCACAACAATCAGAAAGGTTCTGGAAAAGGATGTGGTGACACAAAATACTGTCCTGGGGACCTTCAGTGCCATTATCTTTAAATGATCCATAGTCATTAGGAAAGTCTCCTGGCACTACTGGGATGAGTTTCTTAGAGGAAAAGAAGTCTCCTGTGTAATCCAATGCTATCACTTAAAACTCGCTTTCACTTCTGGAGCCTGAGAAGATTTAAGTTAGAATGGCTTCATTTGAAGCATCCTGCAGTGGTAGCTGTCAACTCCCCCCCTTTTCAGCATGGATTGAAAACCCATCAAAATGGTTCTTTCAATTCTAAAAAGTGTTCACTGAGTGATGGGAAGTTCATGTTTTACCATAGGCAGCTCAGAAATAAATTTAGAGGAAAATCTGAATGTTACTTTTCTCTTATGAACAATTTAAATATTTTTTCATCGTATTCTGTCAAAACCTCCTTGGATATAAAAGCAAAAAGAAAGTGTGATCCAGAAGAACACCAAGACCACAGTTGTTAGAGTATTGGCACTTAGTACAAAATAGAAATCCAGTGGCCTCTAATTTCCCAGCAGACAGTAAAGCTTTTCCAGCACTTCCAGAGACACAGCCAACGAAGCAAAAATACTACAGATAAATCCATCAGAGCTGTTCATGGCAGAGACACTTATTGCAGCCACAGGTGCATTTGCAAAGCCATGCTGGGGGACAGGGGACTCTGGAGAGTGTTGGTGCTCAGCTCCTAAACTGGTCAGATTTGATGGCATAGCACTGGGAGTCAGATAATGAATATAGATGGGGCTTTGAGCAACTTGGTTTAGTGAAAGATGTCCCTGCTTATGGAAGGGGGTTGGAACAAAATGAACTCAAAGGTCCTGTACAAGTCAAACCCAACGTAGATTCTATGAGTCAGCTTACAAGACACAATATGGGAATTGTTCTGAGTATATCCAGGCTACTGACATTAAGCAAGAGTTAGTAAGGCCACCATGAAAAGTAGTTCCTGAACTGCTTATGGGTCAAAATTTTACTTTGTTGGTAGAATTTTTTTTTCCCGGTGTCCGCTGTGTTTAGACCATGTATGGCCCTTTTCTTTACATTCTTTGGAGGTTTTTAGTGTCATACAGCAACTTATCAGCTTGTGGGTTCATCTGGGATTTTAGAAAACCTCATTGGAAATAGATCATGCAAGATCACAGCAAAGAAAGGCAAATTATTTTCTCTTCACTCTGTTTGAAAGCTAATTTTCAAGTCCATCCTTTCCTGTGCTTTATGGGAGATTAAAATGAAATTAGTTCAGGAAGGATACTGCTCTAGATCATTTTAAGATTTTCCAAAGCTCACCAGCTTGTTGACCTGTAAACCACCTTTAGCTGGACAGATGGTAAGTAACAAATTGATCTCAGCCAATAAAAATCTGTCAGAACAATCTGCTGTTGGCAGGTGTCAGATAATTATCTCAATGAATAGATAAGCAAAGTAATAAGCAAATTAGAAGCTTCATTGTAAATAACAGGAGGAATTTTATTTATATTTTGTGGACAGGCCCTTGATCATCTGCTGAAAAAAACACCCCAAACCTTGTCTGGTATCACAGGAAACTCATTGAAAAGTTGTGCGGGTTGAGGGTGGTGTTACCAACAGTAAGATTTTTGCTTTTCAGCACTATGATTCCTCCATAGTGCTTCAAGTTCCCAAAAAATCCTCAGCTGAGATATGGCAGAAGTGTGTGTCAGAGCAGTTGTGTGATATATTGTTGTAGTTGCAGTTATTTCTCATATGAACAAGCTGTCAGAAGCCGATTTGCAAACCTGGACCTTGCTGCCGTGGACACACTAATAAAAAGATGGTCCCTGTCCCAAAACTCTCACCCTGAAATACAAGACAAGAAAGTATAAATTGGGTGTTGATGAGTCGAAAAGTGCTTAGAAAGGCATTCCTGGAGAATATTCTCCAGTGTTACAGCAAGATTGTGGAGAGACACAAACAAGGACTTGGCAGTGCTGGGAAATGGATGAACTTGATGATCTCAGAGGTCTTTTCCAACCTAAATGATTCACTGTAGTTTCAAGACCACCACGAAGGCCAGAGCACAGAGGATCTTGAGAAGGTTTGATAGGAGCTGGTGATTCCAGTTTGGTTGGGAGTGATCTTCCACCCAGAACACATGAACCGCTGTAAGTCTACACCAGGTGTAGCCAGGTGGGAGCAGCATGAAGTGAGTGCTGCAATTTGGGATAACACAGAGAACAAATTTGGGAGTGTTTGCACTGGCATTTGGGAATATTTAGCATCTTTGTAAGCTGTTCGGTTGTTTTAATATCATCATCAACGAGAATGTGTATGTAGTGCAAGGAATTGAATAGAAGATGGCATAGTTTCTCTTTTGCCTTTGTAAATGTCCCTTTGGTACCTCCTGGAGCTCAGTGTGACATTCTCAGACACAGAATCTCTCCAAGAGGACTTGAAAGTGTTCACTCCAGCTGTCAAGAGGTACATTACAAATTCAGGATTCTCCAACCTGCATATGCTAGAATTATTTCCTGTTTTGTTAAAGCTAGTTAAAAGATATTTTCAAAGATCAGTGCATTTCTATAAGTCCTCACAGTGCTGAATCTAGTGAGTGGATGGGCAGCAGAAGTCACAAGTGCTGGGTTTGTGACCTGAAGTGTTTGCCTGAGTGTGCACTGCACTCATCTGTGCAAGTCCTGGACTGAATGCATATCCTGGTGCTTGAGGAAAACTTAGGGCTGGGTTTCAAAAATCCATTAATCAAAAAATTAAAAAATTAATTTGGAGACAAACTCCTGGATGGTCTCTCTGAGACCTGGAGGTCAGTGCAGGACGGATATAGCTTCTCTGTGGCTCCTGCTGTGTGGATCATGTGCAGATCTAGGAAGTACTGGAGGCAAATAATGCCCTGAAAGGCCTGTTTCTCACATCCAGCACCACATGCACCTCACATAACCTGTGCACACCTGTATTATGTTGTAGGAGCTCTTAATTCATCTGTGATATCCAAATGCAAATTTCTGTTGCCCCACTCATACCAAGATGAGACTAGAATTTTAAATATTTGTCTTAATTACATTCATTAATGAGGTTAACTTCTTGTAGGCACTCTTGTAAGAGAAGTTTGATGGTAGCATAACTTGTATTACTTAGTTCTGCCAAGAGAAAAGGCCAGATTCATTCCTCTTATTTTTTTTCACTTGAATTATAACTTGCATAAACACGGATCATTAAATCTTCACCTTTATGGCAACAACCCCCAGTGACTGCTGGGTTTCCGGTGTGAGAGACCCTTCAGCAAAGGGAGCTGAAGTTGTTTACCCCATGGTAACACTGCACATTGTGAGCAGCACCTGGCAGGCAGTGCCTTCCAGAGGCAGCAGTAGGTGCTGTTTCCATAATTTATCCTGCAGGTAGCTTTCTAAAACAACATAGGACACCAAACCTCCATGTAGAATTTATTACTGAGTGAGAGATGGAAGTCTTAGAAATCAAAGCCACAAGGAGTAGCTCAGAACAAACTTCAACTTAAATGGTGATGTGGGGAAAAAAAAAAAAAAGAGCTTAGAACAGTTGCTTAAAATTAATAAATGGAGAGCCACAGCTGGGGCTGGGGATAGGCATGTTTTTATTTTAATGCTGAACCTGTTTCTTCTTTCTCAAAAGACAAGAGTAATTCAGAAATAAGATCTTTATGTAGCCTAGTTTATTGGGAAGAGCTGGACCATTCTATCCCCATAATTATTAGTCTCAAAGAACAAGCATTTTCACAGCTCCTAATTGTCAGCCTTTGGTAAACAAAAATCAAGTTGTAACTTAATGCACTGACTACCCCTTTAGTGTTTGGAATAATCTGTCTGCGACCCTCCTTTCTTTCTTTTTTTTCAGAACTGAGTTCTTAGAGAAGGTCACTTCAATAAAAATGATAACAAAAATTGACACAAAATCAAAATATTCTGATATGTGTTTCTGTGTAGTCAGGACAATGACATCTCACAGGCAATTCCAAAAATAATGTTTAAACAAAAAGTTCAAAGCTCCTTTCAACTTGCTGCAGATTTTACTGCATATTCTTAATAAACCCTCTTCATCTGCTCCTGTTGAAATGGGAGCTTTCAAGCAATGTAAACCTAACAAAAAGCCTTTCTATTTTCTACTTCCTTCTTCCCTTACCAGCACTGCTATTATCACATGGTGTGTTCCACATGATAAGCCATTCATTAAAGCATCACCTACTGTTTTTTTCCTCCTCACTACCAGCTAGAACATGATCTGTCTCTGCAGGAAGACATTGGACCTCTGACCTCTTTTGTAGCTATTCCAGGCAAATATAATAAACAGGGTTCACTGAGTTTGTGTAAATCTCTGATTATGTTTACTGTGAAATCCAAGTGTTCATCTCAGGCAGAAAAATTAAGGCTGATTTTCAAATATTATGTACAAACTCTAGCTACTAAGCATTCCATAATGAGCACTTTGGCAATTTAAAGCAAATTAGGGTTCCCACTAGGCAGAAAAGATATACAGTATAGTCAAGTAAAAATTGTATGGTGTTTGATGAAAAATAGGCACGCAGAAAAACACGATACAGACTTCTGGCTCCAGATGAATTAGGAGATCCTGTGTTAGTGCAGTTCATTACTGAAACTTCGCATCGTTCCTCACTTCTGAAGGCTTAGGTTCAGTTTGCTAATGTTTTCTGCTGTAGCTTGAGTAAACATCAGCTTGGAGAACCACCTGTTATGGCAATACGTGCCCTTCTGCTGTGATAATAGATGGGATATTTAGGATATTACAATGCAAAAGGGCAATTGAGAGATTGGTTAATCTTCCTTGCCTAGTGAAATTCAACTCTGCTGGGGTAATCTGGCAACCCTCATGTGAAGAGACCTGATGGAAAACACTGAAAATGCCAAATTTCACTCAGTAGCAGTAGGAACTCCTGTATGATGGATCTTTGCTGAAGACAGAACATATTTCAGCACAGAGCAGTGTATTACATCCTTCCAGGTGACAATATTTCATAGAGACGTCATCTGGGGCAACGGGGGAAGAAATTTGTGCCATTAATCTCAGCACCAACTAGGTGTTCAGCTCAGCCCAGTCAAACATGTAGGGTCTGAATTTGTCTTTTGAAGAGGAAAAGGGACTTGTATTTGTGCCTGGGGATCCAGAAATGGGATGGAAATGACAACCTGACCTGTTCTGTGCATGGAAAGACTACACAGATGGAGAATTTCTCCATTCCATTTTACCATTTCTGGATTTACTGGATTAAATTTACCTCATTTGTGATTAACTCTTTACAGGTTGGCTAGTAGGTTTATGTCTACTAACTACAAGGTAATTATGTTGCCTTACAGAATGAAAAGATATAGTCTATCAATGCTGTTCTCAGTGTAAGCTGGAAGAAAAAAAAAAACAAAATAAAATAAAAAGAGCCCAAATGATTTAGATGTCTGAAGAAAACAACAGACCTCACATTCTTTAAGAGCACTGAAGTTAGAGATCCTCTGGCTTCTCTTGGTTATTATTTCTACCTAAGAAAATGTGCTTTCTCTTGAAATTCAATGAAGATAAATGCCTAAAACATAGAAAACTACCATTTTTGCTTAAGAAATAGAAATTTGGAACATCTGAAAGTGTTGTTGGAATGCTAATCTTTACATACAGATTTGTTTTACATTGCTATTTTCTTTGAGCAGGACTCACAGAACTGTTGGGTTCTGCTATTCTCTTACACAGTGACAGAATAAGATTTTTAATATCTTATCTCTCCTTTCACCCTGGCTAAAAACTCCTTCTCATTAGTGAGTGGAGCTGCAGTTTAGCAAGTTGTTCTCTAAATTCCTAAATTCCCACTTAGTTAGATTTAATTTCACCAGTCCTCTTCCTTCAAGGGTGACTAAACAAGCAGAATACCCAAATTCAGGCAATTCATTCTTTTCTCCTTCCCAGTGGAATTACTATACACTACTACTGATTTAAAGTTTTAAGTGGCCTTAAAAATTTTACTTGAGAGAAGCTGAATGTTGAAAGTGTGAGCTCAGAACCTGAACAGAAGCACCTGAGCAAAAGCACCTGATGAAATTAGATGCTTTAATTTCCTTGAATTTTGAGGAGCGATGTTGGTCAGAATGCTGCTGTGGTTGGAGTTCTTTGTGCTGTAGAAGAAGAAAGAGAGGAAAAATGGGATTTGAACAGTTGTCTGATGCATATGGGGGAACTACCTGGTTTCCTAAGGAACTGTGGTAGGAGAAATGAGTTGTTAGTACCTCACAAAGGCATTTCAACAGGTTTGGGCTTTTGGGGGTGTTGTTTTTGCATGGGTCAGCTAAAGTTTTTTGACATTTCCACAGAACATTGCTAGAAAAGAAATGATGAATTATTTAATGCAGAGATAGGACCAGAGTCTGCTTCCATCCCCTTTAAGGATTCAGTAGAGGGGTAAGCCCTGTAAGTGTTGCTCTGTGTGAGTAAGGGTGGGAGAAGCTGAATCATTATTAATTGCAAATTGATCAGTTGCCTTTTTTTTTCTGCCATAAATTATTCATGAACAGATCCAAACTTCTGTGAATATATTCAGTATTCACCTAACAGTTGGGATGAACAACTTTCAGAAACTAGTGATTGACAGTGAACCTTCTGGTACACTATTTAAACAATATTGATTCCTGGGCTTGCTAATATGTTTGTCTTTATCATAAAACTCGAGCAGACCCTCTCCGTTGGCAAATGCACATAAAGAGCTGGTTGGGTGACCTTCCAACCCTGGATGAAACACATTAGATTTCATCACACTGCAACATCTCCCTCAAAAATTACCCTGAAGTACATAAAGATAAGATCATAACCATAGAATCATAGAATGGTTTGGGTTGGAGGGGACCTTAAATCTCATCTTGTTTCACTGCTTTCTACAAGCAGGGACACCTTCCACTGGACCAGATCACTGCCAACCCATCCAACCTGGCCTTGAACACTTTCAGGAATGGGACAATGACGCTTGACCAAGTTAGCACCTCACATACCATTTATACCCATGCTGTGCCAGACTGTGAAGGGTAAAGTTGTCCTCTTCTTGTCTTATTGCAAAGCAGGAGCATTAAACAGTAAATTTCTTGGTTTCTGCTCTTTAGTCTTTTTAAGTCATTATATACTTCACAAATGCTTCTCCCTTCATCAGGAAATATCAATTGAGTCAGCACAGAAAACTGACTAACTTACTCCAGGAATGAAATGCTGACTCAGTTTCTTGTCTACTATGGTGACTTGGAGTAAGAGAATTTTGTCTATAACGTTAACTTCGCAGAATTTTATGCAGGTCTTCAGCGTTGGGTTTTGTTGGTTTTTTTTTTTTAGCCCACCACCATTCAGATCCTAATATTGATCCAGAAACAAGACATGAAAAGAAAAGAAGCAGAGTCCTCACATCAGACAGAACCTCCAGCCCTTGATGTTACGTTGACTCAAGCCATGCTGAAAATGTTGTCAATCATGGACAGAAAATATCTACAGAAAACCTGAATGCCAACACAATATGAGGATTTCAATGTACACATTGGTATGTTTCCCTAAAAAAAGAGGGGAAAAACACCAGCAACTGGACTCTATATGAAGTCCATAACTAGATGAGGGCACAAGAGCTGTTTATTTAATGGAAAGATCATGTGTGGAAGAATATAGAGTAGGATTCCAAGGACATAGTCAAGCACTCCAGAATGTGCTTCTGCAATGTGGTGGGAAACCTGTTCCCACCCTGCTCTCTGGAATGACTTGCTGCATACACAGCTTCAAACCCAGCTTTTGTCTCCCGGATAATTACAAAAATAATAAATAGTGTTTAATAATGTTGATCGAGTAGGATGTTCAACATACATCTTACAAATTAAAGGGAAAACAGCCTGATGGTTTGGGGCAATTTGCTTATGAATATATGACTTCTCCCCTGGCTTATGAATATCCCAGTGCTCCTCAGCCCTCTCGCTGCATGAGACCATTAATTCCCGTCTGTCACGAATCTGAGATCCGATGGAGGGAGATGCGTGGGAAGCTTTGACAGAGCAGTTGATGCCTGTAAAAAACAAGTGTTTCTCATGCAGAAGGTGGACTTGGCACCAGGGTGGTCACTGTCCTGCTGGGACCCTCTGCCCAAAGGCTCAGGGGAGACGTGCAGCAAGAGATCAGCAACAGAGTAATAAAATCATTACTATTACACTTTAGAGACAAATCAACTGAGGTTAAAACATGAAAGCACTTCTAAGATACCACGCAGAGCAAGGGTGGCCTTAGAAGGATGGTGAGGACACAGAAGGGCACTGTGTTCAGGAATTTGTATTCTATAAATTAACTAAAGATTTTTTTGCATTTTCTAAGGGAAAAACCAATATGCATAAAAAGTTCCTAGACTAAGTCTGTATTTCTTTGCTTTAGTCTTAAAATGTACTTGAAGCGCTTAGCCTTTATCTTAAAAAAAACAAATCAAGGCTTTCCCAATGAGTCCTGGGGAAAATCACACCTAAGCAACTGGGAGACACAGGGGGATGCAGCAAAGATCAGGACCAGTTGGAAAGGGAAATGCCATCTGATGGAGATGCCAGATTTAATGCATCTTCAAGTTTCAGTTTACTGGGTTTTTTAGCTGGAGATTTTGCCTTCCTTCGTTCCGCCCCCCCCCTCCCCCCGCCCCGAGGCAGGTGGGATGTAATCCACAGTAAACAAGAGAAACGCCATGGAACTCCCTTTTTCCAACTGCCATACTGTCCATGCTTAGAGCATTTGGTGCAGAGGAGAGGATTAAAGACATGGATGGGCATTAAAAAAAAAACCAAAAAACAAAACTTAAATGATTTAAGATCATAAATACCAGCACGAACAGAAAATAACTGCAGTAAATCTTAATAGGTACCACCCAGTTTGGGGGGGAAAAAAAAAAAAAAAAAAGAATTCTGTAGATATTATGTTATCAAGGCTGATTACAGGTAATTACCAGGGGTGAATTTTACTTATCTGAACCACCCAAGCTGAATCTTTGGCCAATCTTCATAGAGCTTGCCTTTCTGGAAGCAGCATTGTTCTCTCCCTCTCCATGTACCTGCCCATGCACCAATGTACGACGCTTTCCTATCAAGGCACAAATATGGGACTTGATTAAAGTCACATACAGAAAAATTATCCAAAGGTGGCATCCAGCAAAGGATAAACCACAGGGCTGCAATACAAGTTATCTGGCAACAAAAGAGCCTTGCCATTGTAAGAGTGAAATTAGGAGCAGCTATCTGCTCTCTTGGTACAAAAAGTGAAAATGTGAGATAATTTTCTAGGGGAGAAAGCAGGAACCCCATATGTGCCTCTATGCAGGGCTTACTATTTACCTGCTGCCTCCTGATTCTTCTGAAAGTACTTGATTAGAATTAAAATAACCAATATTTTCTCATTTCATCAAATCCCATTTTCAGTGTTCCGCTAATGTCATACGCTAAAGCCACAGCACCTTTGATCTCATTCTAAGCCCCGAAATAACTAGGAGACATCAGTCAGCATGGCTTTGCTTTAAAAGAGATAGCACACAGTACCTGTGCTCAGTGTCATAATGCTCACAAAATATGAATGAAAAATCATTTACCTCTCCCCCATTATTATTTGTCAAAAGATTGCATGCATAGTAAAGCTTTAGGAAAATATCTTTAATTGTATTTTGTGCCAAGCACTTCTTATTTGGAACCTCTGGTTTTTTTAAGTTCTCATTCACCATATATTATAATCATAATAATCATTGTAATAATAATAATTACAAATGGAAAATATCTTTGAATAGTAAATTTTAGCCTCCTGGGACTGTCAATTGTGGATGGGCTGGTGATTGATCAGAATATTACACAATGGCATGGTGTAATTCTTTAGTGTGATGTTGTAAAATGGAGTATTGCTTCTGTTATTTTATCCAGTTTGCTTTTATATGACAGGGTTTATTGTGCGTTATGTTGTAGCTCATTCCTCTGTTCACAATGCCTACTGATGTGTAATTATGACTTGTCTGAACTGTAAGAAGGAGCAGTAAGTGAAAGAAAATCTGCAAGCACACTTGATTTATGAGCCCTGATACTATATTACAGTCCTAATCTGCCTGCTTAACTTAGCTTCAGGCAAACTTACTGTATAACATGCTTACGATTAGCACTGCAGCAAGTTGTAGAAGATTTACTCTGTTGGAGCTATGAGACTTTTTTTAAAATGATTTAGTCATTATTTCAGTTACAGGTATGGCAATAAATTATTCCCCATATAAAGACTCTGTGTCAAGGAACAGCCATTGCAAAAAAGGCTTTTTATACAGTAACAAAGAACAGTGCTTGGAGTGTTTTCCTCACACAAAACATCTTAATGTTATTGGTCTTTTTTTTTTTTATGATGAAACTTCTTTACACATTCTTCTCACATTCTTACAATTTGTTTTATTATACTGCAGCTTTTGTAGCTCAGTACAATCTGCTTATTATAAGAATGTCTATTTGGATCCAGCAAATCTCATATTTTCAATAGTGGCCCAAAATAGAAATTACTATGGATGTGCAAATGAAAAGAAGGCCATAAAGCAATGACCTAATGTCAGGAAGAAAAGATGTAAGGAGATTTGCATTTTTTTTTAATCACCATTCATGAAGACAGATGCATTCGTTCAGTCTTCGTGAAACTATAGCATATTCAGAGCTGCTACTTTTGGTAAACTAGAGGGGCACATTATTACCCTCGAATAATAAAGATCAGTGTTGATCATTCAGCGCCTGGTTTGGGGTTCATTGAAATCACTGCCTGGCTTGCCACTTGACTTCCCTGGAATCCCTGTTATACACTATTCACTGGCAAATAAATGAGGGATCTAAAGCTTGATCCAGGGAAAGGCTCCCATCAGTCAAATGGGTGGCAATCATTCTTTTTTTGCTTAACAGAACTGCTTGCCTGAGCAAAGATAGGTGCTCTTATCAAGATTTTCTAACTGGTCCTTAGAATGTTATTTTTTCCTGGGTTTATTAGGAGTAGATTTGTTTAAAAAACTGAAAATTCATGCCACAGGAAGTAAGAATACAATGAACAAATGCAAAATATATATCTAGAATGGATGAAATGATAATAAAATAGCTGTGTGGTAATAATGTCTAGGCAAACATTCCTTTGTTTTTAAATGTTTTGTTTGTTTGTTTTCTTCATTAACACTGACATCGTGAATTTTAAATGTTATTTTTACTACTTCGAAAATACCTACTTACACCTCTCTAAAAGACAGCTGCGATTACAGGTGAAAGAGGGACTTTCCAGGAGACACTGCACTCTGTAAGTTATTTGGTGTTTTGGGCACTTCAATAGCAAAACAAAAAGGTTTCTGAGGAGTGGAGTGGAACTGAAATCATATATGAACAGTGGACAATAACATCCTTTAATTAGGAACAACAGTATTTTCAAGCTTATACTGCTTCAGTGAAGTTACCATAAACAATGAGCTTTTTATAGTGTAACAATAAAGCCCGTTAATTTCTTGGAGTTTATCTTCTAAAAAAAAAAAAAAATAAGGGCTCTGCTCCACGTTATAGAGTGACCAAGGAGTTGGCTTTCCTGCAGCTGGGCTCACAAATGTAATCCTGAACACAGAAACAATGGATGTGGAGATCTGTGGTGTCCATGACCCACTCCCATCATTTACCATAATGCCATTTGGTAACAGATGCCCTTTGCAAGGGCAAAATGCACGATCTGGATTTTCAAGTGGTGGTCATCATGTTACAGGCATCATCCACAAGTATTTGCTGATGCTATTGACTGAACAAAAGGTTTATGAGGCAGAAGATATATTTTTCTAAATGCTGCTGTGCTACCTATAACCTAATTACCTTTACTTTAGCCAGCTGAGTATACCTGGAAACCAAATATATCATGTGGCAATTAGCTTTCCTCCTTCTGGCTTAGTACACTTAAGTTGCTTATTGAAAAGGTTAAATATTGATTGAAAATGGATAATAGAACCATATTACAGTTGTATGCTAAATGGCAGAACTTGCCTGTAAAACATTTCCAGTTACCCCTCAGTAATGCAGTTAGAGAACAGCAATCTGCTGCTAAAGCACCCAGGCAAAAAATCAGGAACAAATATAAATCACCCACTACGCAGCCGTTCTTATCAGCACGCTGAGTTCACACAAACATGTTTGGAAGTTCAGTCATTAATTATCATGATGTTGAAATAATATAATAAAAATAATAATTGCTTGTGAAGCGATCTGTTGCCTCCCTCCTCCTCCGACAGAGGCTCCTCTCTGTCTCTCTCCCTTTCTCTCTTGCCATGGGAAGCCACATAGACAAAGTATCAAGTGATCACATAGCATGAACTACAGCCCCAGGCAAAGCTTGTTATTTTACTTGAAACAGTGATGCATTTAGGACCCAGAAACTGTCAATAATTTTTTCTGACTTCCAGGGGATAAAAATCCCAATTACAGGAACTTTCCTGTGAAGCTATATAGTCTAGTGCCACATATTAATATTACGAAACATCCTTAGCACCTATCAGCTCAGTTTTAACTGTAGTTTAGATCAAAAGTGCGTGGATCTGGGAGATTAAGCTGATTTAGTCTAATGGTTGCTTGTTCTGAAAAGTGGAAAGTGTATCTTCAAAAAAAAGCTGGTTGAAGTAGTGTCTGTGGACAATAACAAAATTTGACTTGGCATCCTTCAGCCAATTGGGTTCAATAAGATTGTTAATGTAGATTCAAGGGCCTTTGGCCATTTTTCTCCCTATATTTTTTCTACAGAACATGGGTTTATTTTCCTAAGCCATCACAACAAGGGCCTTTTCTGAAGGAACGGGTTGACAGAGTGTTTTCTAGACTCGGCCCCTTCATTTCTGGGATGTGGGAGATGAATTCAAACGTGGAGAGAACTGTGCAGAAAAAGATTTATCAGTTCTTATGCTCTACCCCCAGGGAATCACACTGGAGATTAAAAAATAGACAGAGAAAGCATGAAAAAATTAACCTTGCAGAGTATGTCCTCAGTGAGGGGCCACAGTGGTGGGGTGATATCAGAGGAGAAACCACACAGCCGCTATGGAAATCCTTGGGAAAAGGAAGTGGAAGGCACCTTTCCATTCCTTTACTGGTTTTCTCTCTCCTGCTCACCTTCAAGGAGCTCAGTCCTCTCTCCTCACCTCGCACCAGGAACACTCACCAGCATTATTCCTGGTGCACTCCCACCACGCTTTCCCATCTGTCCCACTCCTGGGTAGTGAGAAAGTGATGATATAACTCCACTTAATACCACAATAATATAACCACAGCAGAAAGAGTTCCTCCCACTCTGCACTTCTCCACTGTCTCCTCCATCAACTGGTGACTACATATCTGACTCTTATCTCTATGTATGTGAGGACTGGTCTTATTTTTCTTTCTCCCCCCACCCCCCTTTTATTAACTATATTGGACTCACATAGAAGTATTGGTTGCTAATAGCCCAGTGCCAATATATCTCTTAGGAATGGACAGATGCACATATGAGGCTGCACAAGGCATAGCTAACAAATGTGTTTACTATTGACAAAATAAGAACTGCCATGCTAGCAGATTAAAAGTTGACTGCCTGAGGTTTCCCCCTTTGGTTAACAGTTCATAGCTGTGTTATTTCAGGTCAGAGACAAACTAAGTCTAAAGATGTAAAGCAGAGTCCGAGTGGCCACAGAGGTGAGACTGCAGTGACAGCAACACGGGATTAATTCTGCTCGTTGTGTTGTTGGTTTTGTAAAGACACCCTGGGATGAAATGATGATAAAAGTAATTTTCACAATAAAGTGTTTCCTGAAAATCTCATGCTTGTTACTCGGTGTTTTACAGGTATAAATATCAAATACATAATTGCCCAGCATTACCTTCCTTTTAGTAACTGTATTGTTGTAGTTGTGTAGGTCTGAGAGTGTATAAGACACTTATGGGGGTAAACAGTACCTCAGTGTTATATTTGCCTTTTAACTTTACTTATTTTAGCATGAGATGGTTCGTTTATTGTTGGTTTGTTTGTGGTTCCCTAATTTTTGTTTGGATCCAATTTACCTGATGCCTTAGGATTATATAGAAATAACTCCATATGATTTGTTCACATCTTCTGTTCCTTTGTCTCAGTGGAAGTGGATATTGTGTATTTACAAAAGGTTCCCAAATAGGTAATTACCTTTGGAGACAAGATTAAAGTGGCTTTCCTTGTTTAATATTTCTTTCACTTCCAAATCAAAGTTTAATAGAAATAATAATCAGACATCTCTGCCAGCATTACAAAAAATAATAAAAATCTTTGTAATGTGAGAGAGACACGAAATTATGCACCAGTTGTACTGTCAGGTGCTGAAATCCTAATACAAACATGAAGAGACAAGAGAACATGTAAGATGTATGAGCTTTGATACAGGAGTTGAGCTTTTTGTTTGTTCAGGAAATTATTTTAGCAGTTTCTCGTACCTATTTTGAAACCTTGGCATTTGGGGAGTTACAAAGTTCTATGCATTTTAATTTTTCACAAGAAGTAGAACAGCTTCAGAACTAACAGAATGACTGTGTATTTTATTTTTTCATATGACTGTAAAAAAAGGTGTCTTCACTGTGGTTAATTATTAATCTTTCCTTGTGTAAAATGGCATTATCTTTAAAAAAAGAGAAAAAAAGAAAAAAGAAAAGGGAATGGAAAGGAATGTTTTTATATGTTATCTCCTTGGTTGGTTGGCTTGGGTAATGAGGATCCAAATGAACCTTTTGCAATTTATATTTTATCGTGCCTAAACCTCCACGTTGTGCAAAATATTTCGAAAGCTTTTCCTTGATCGAACTATAATGCTGCTTAAATATGTTGGGCAACACGTACTCCACCTTCTTGCTTTGTGCCAAATGAACTGCAGCATTCCAATATGGTGCCACATGTCCATGGAAGCCCGTAGCGCTTCTAACAGGTGCTGCTGGAACGCGCCTGACAGATATCGACAGGAAGGTCATCTGTGAAAACAAACACCCCAAATATCACTGGAAGGTTACCTTAGCACGGCTGGGGTGCTGCACCACCCCCCAAAAAAAGGTGATGTGTTATTTATTTTCCGGGGATAAATCAGGCAAAAAGTGCTTTGGGAGGAAGGTTTAGGAGGAAGTTAGTGAGGAAGTGAGAAGGAGAGCTTGAAAAGAGTGATAAAAGGGATTAAGACACCTTCAGAAGGGCATCTCTTTAAATTGAACAAATTGGGCATAGAATGAGCTGCTGCTCTGAATCTTCTTGCATGAAAATTTGTTTCTTCCAATGTAGCAAAGACATAAAATACAGAAGAAAGACAAATTATGGAAGAAACACAAAATACGGAAGAAACACAAAATACAGAAGAAACACGTAATATAGAAGAAACATAAAATACAGACCACAACTTCACCATAAAGAGTGTTGGAGTTTAAGCTCTTTTATGAGGGCAAAGGTATTTTGTATGATTATTATTGCATTTGTACTCACTATGGTGTTCTCAGGGTGGAAAAAAAAGCCCATAAACAAACCCCAGCAAACATTCCCTGCGTTTAGGCTGGGACTCCGGCAATCTGTCCTCGGCATCGTTCTTGGCCTTTGTCTGACATTTATGGTCTTATGTTTATCGTTGTGAGCACAGACCCAGTTTGCTCCCTCTCCTCTGCCCCTCCCTGCTCCTAGCATGGCATCTGAAGCTGTTAAAATTATAATTAACGGGGCTGAATTTATCTGGGATTGATTCCCACAAAGGGGCTTCAGCAGATTCTCCTGCAAACTGCCACCGTGCAGCCCAACAATGCATGGCGACACTTTATATCTTATTTGTATTTAAAAGTCAGATATTTTGTTCTGGATAAACTTCAGAAATGCTCTTCAATTCTCAGTGAGGCAAGCATTTCAATTTTCTGCAATATTAGCAGGGGTAACTAATGATGGCTAATTTTTGCCTGTAGTATTTCCCTCAATCTGCTTGTGCACTTTCAGTTACTCTGGCAGCAGCAGCATTTGTACATTTTCTGGTCACTAAACACTCAAGTACAATTGTAAGTGATCAGTTTACAGTTGGCCAACAAAAGAGCTGCGGGAATGTCTAAAAGAAAAAGAAATTTGAATAAATATGCATGTGTATAGCCCATATTCTGTGGGCAAGAGAGAAGGACAGAGGGCAACTCAAATATACTTTAGCTATCAGAATATATTTTGAAAAATAAGATAATATATATTTATTCTGCTATAGGAAGGTCTGGGATAAATCCAAACCACACAGATTTTGAAAATACATTAACATGTTTCTGTATGTTGAAGGTAAATCCTCTTAATCTATTTTCCTTTGATTATAATTTCCTTAATATATTTTAAAAAATATATTCAATCTTTAGGTTTGAGACAGAGGCAATTTAAGTTATACATCAGAATAACACCATCTCATTAAGGAATTTGAAAGCTGTTGAGTTCAAAGAAGATATTTTAGATAGGAAGATAAAATTTTCATAATGCATTTTAAAAATGCACAATTGTATAACTGTGTCAGAGTCCTTTCACTGATAATACCTTGAAAAGTGGGAGTCTTCAATATAATTTGTTAATCTTCCCAACTCATGGGCTATTGCAAAGAACTAAACATAAATGGCAAAGAAATATTTTTAAAAGCAGAGTCAGTTCACTTGTGCCCTTATTAATTATTTTTTCCCCGTGAAATTTAATTATTGCCTTGCATTTTGGATGGTGCTGTTTGTGATGGAATGGCAGGAGTAGTTCAAATTAAATCACAACTCTGTGGAGACAGTTCATCAGCTCGTGTCACAGGGAAGCTTTCCTTAGAAATTTCCCATCCTGCAAAAGATATTCCTCTGTTTTTCTGTGAAGAGGTGTCATTGCTCGTGACACTGTTCTGCAGACATAATGCCAGAGAAACAGGGGGATGCACCGTGGGATTTGCATGTTTTAGACTAAAATCATCTGAGATGCAGAAAACCTGCACAGCTTTGTGCCTCGATCAGATCAAATCAATGTGCACTAAAAGGGAAATCCGTCACATTAAGTATCAAAATATTAAAGGCTAAATTATGGCTTTTGCAGCAACAGCCTCCCGGGGCACGAGCAGAGGTGCAATGCTCGGGCGGCCGCTGCCGAGGGCACTGCAAAGTGCCGAGGTGCTCAGATGTCCTCCAGGGACACCGGGAAAGGCACTTAGGAGAGGCATCTCTCTAACACAGAGATGCTGAAAGAGATACCCCTGCTGAGTACCACCTTCCTGGTACTGGATACCACTGGCAGGATCTGACCCCTGAGTATTTCATCGTTCGCTTATGGCCAGGGGGAGTGATTTAAATGTCAGGCGTTATTACTCCTCTTTATAACGGTGCAGAAGATTCTTCTGCTGATTCCTCCTATTCCTGTCTCTGGTCATTAGGAGACACAAACACAGGCTTCTTCCCCTGCTCCTGCCAGCCACAATCTTGCGAGTTGTAAAACGCCTCTTCTCCCCCTCTCTGCCACCTCCAATAGCTCCCGAGTGCAGGAAAAACATCCTGACTGAGTGGATTAAGAAAGGCAGGAGGCAGAATGTTTTGCTTTCATTGTCTGTTTTTGTGAATAGAAGCCACCATATCTGATACTTAGTGTCAAGGCCATAACCTCAACTGGTAAATCCATGTAGGTTCACAGAATTAGGACTTAAGACTGCAGCCATGTCTAGCAGGTGGTCCTGCTCTCCTTTCTCACCTCTTGATGCTGATGATTATAATTTACTGCTGAGGTTGTGGAAAAAGGTGAAAATTCAGTTGCTTTAAGCACTGCACACATGCACATGTGTGTATAAGGCATGACAGAAATGGATCATAAAATCACAGAATGATTTGGGTCAGAAGGGACCTTAAAGATCATCTTGTTCCAATTCCCTGCCATGGGCAGGGACACCTTCCACTAGCCCTGGTTGCTTCAAGCCCCGTCCAATCTGGCCTTGGACACTCCCAGGGATCCAAGGGTAGCCACAACTCCTCTGCCCAACCTGTGCCAGGGCCTGCCTACGCTCACAGCCCATTTCTCCCTAATCCCCAATCTAATCCTTTGCTCTTTCCATTTGAAGCCATTCCCCGTGTCCTGTTCCTCCATGCCTTGTCCCAAGTCCCTCTCCAGCTCTCACTGAGCCTCTTTAGGCCCTGGGAGGGGCTCTCAGGTCTCCCTGGAGCCTTCCCTTCTCCAGGGGAACACTCCCAGCTCTCCCAGCCTGGCTCCAGAGCAGAGGGGCTCCAGCCCTTGGAGCATCTTTAAGGCCTCCTGCTCCAACAGGTCCATGCCATGAAGCATCAGTAGTTTCAACCTACTTATACACCAGTGCAGTGTTATAGATTACATTAAAAGTGCCAATAATATTTGAAGGTAAATTTTCGTTTATTCTTAAAAGGCAAGTTGTTCTGGGAGCTGTGAGAGCTCTTGCCAACCATGACAGAAAAACTGCCTTCACCCATGACATCAGGATTTTTTGTTAAATCTCAGTTTCACAAACAAACTGTTGATTTTGGATATAATGTAATATCTATCTTGAGGTAAATTGACATGCGTTGTTTAAAGAGTTAGAGGCCAGTTGGTGAGTTTCAAGTGAAACACAGAATTGTTTCTAATCTGATGGGAGAACTTCTCTGTGGAAGTCCAGGCTGGAGACTACAGTGACTCACCAGAAAGTGTTTCTCTCAGCAGCTTTAATTCCCCCTTGACCACTGGGTTGGAACACATGGCACTACAAGAAAATGAGAACCACCATTTTAACACAAGTACACGTATTTTTACTGAATCAGATTCTGTTGTATATTTTCAGTCACAACTCTTGGAAATGTGTGTAAATGCTGTGTTGGTGCCAATTCTGTGTAATCTGTGAATCACAACCCACGTCTCAACCAACCTGGAAGTGTAATGGTATTACTTGTCTCTTCTGGGAAGAAGAAAAAAATAGAAATAATGAAACTCTAAGCAAAATCAGAGTTCAGATTTAATCTGGAGAAACAACCAGGAATATGTGTGCCTACCTAGAGCTCTTAAATTCAAAAGCTCATCAGAGTTGGTGTTCTTCTGACACTCTCAGTATTTCACTGCAGTTCAGAGGAGGAAAAGAGATGAATACATGTTCTCAGATTGACTTCTTCAATGTTGTTGGAAACACAAAATTGTCAAAAAAGGAAAAAAAAAAAGGAAAAAAATCACAAAAAATCAGAACTGCAGTCTAGTTGGACCTTAAGAATATCTGAATTTCAAGAGGTTGCCTGTGTTTCACAGCTCAGTTATGATTCTAGCTCATTTGGGAAGGATGAGAATATTTACAGATGAATTTGTGGTTGTGATGAACTCAGGAATTCCTTGTCTGAATGATTGCAACAACCTCCCTTGAGAAAACCTAGGGAAAGAAAAGGAAAGCCATATGCAGATCCAACCTCAGATTTCCTTCTCTTCCTCCAACCCAAGAAGGAAAAAGACCTTCCTTCCTGTGTCATAGCACAGCACAGAATATGTGCCCCCTATTTCTGCTTGACCCAAGGGGTAGAAGCAGGTTGGACCCATGAAATCTTGTGCCACCTTGGATCAATTAACAGATAAAATCTGTGACAAGGAAAGATCCAGAGATGACAAGTTACAAAACTGACTTGTCTCACTGATGCTTCTTCCAGCATCATCCATAGGAATTAAATGCTGGGTAATAGAATAGGAATGATATCATGATATAATTATATTATTGCAAGTTGACTCCATTTTGGAATTCCCACAGTGTGCTTTCACCTCTCCAGGGCCAGGAGAACATCACAGTATAGGGAATATATAAATTTGCTTCCTAAGAAAACAAAATTAATTACAAACAGACCTTTAAAATAAGAACAAATATTTAAAGAGAAATTAAAATCTCCTTTTATCTGTTTTCTGATTGCAGGTCAGCACTTCCAAATCTGTTGAACACTGAATATAGCATAATATATGTAAATAGATTAACAATTAGAATGAAGGCAAATGCTAATATTTGGTGGTTACAAATGAGGTCATGGCTATTTTTTATGGTTTCTCATACTAGAATTGTACATTTGTCTTTCAGAAATATCAGTAAAAGGATCGTAGGAAGAGCTATACAAATAGTTCTTTATGGCAGTCTTTTTTAAAGTATATTTAGAATTTTGCAATAATTTAAAATTTATGGTTTTATTTATTTGTTTGGGTGTTTTTTCCTCTTGTCTCTATTGTTGTTTTATGCTTGATGGTTGATTTGCACATAAATTCTTTCTGCTATGTTGAAAGTCACACGAGATCTGGCCCTCAGGGGAAATATTCACAAGAGATTTGGTAAAATATTGGTTTATATTTAACTGATTTTTCCACAGCAGAACAAAAAGAAAATATGTTGTTATGGTCATTTTAGTTCTCTGTATTGCATAATTGATAAAGAGGGGGTGGGGGGAAATGAGATCTTAAAATTTAACTCAACTGATAAATGTTTTTGAAAATACTGGAAGGCAAGAAATGCATTTAATTTTTTAATATTTAAATTAATCAAAAAAAACATTATGAAAGTAAAAATAGATAATTACACAAATTAATGTCCAACCAGGTATACCTTGTGCCATTGGAATATTTATTTCTTCATTGACAGAATAGAATTTAAAGACAAAAATGGAAAATAAAATTCATGCTAAAATTTCAATTTTTAATTTGTCTTTGAGTGTGGGAGACCCTGTGCTGTAATTTGAGATCACACATAAGCATCATATCTAACACAAAAATATTGTTTAAAGTGAATATACAGAAAAGAGAATATTTTTGTTGTGATTCCTTCCCTGAAATTAGGGATCCAGCTAACTACCAGAAAATATGAGATATCTAATAGGTACTTTGGTTCACCAAAGACCTCAGTCAAACAAATGAGGATTTTCCTGAAACTGAAGGCTAGACAGGGATTTCCAAATGTCTCATATCTAAATGAACTTCTTTAAGCACAAAAAAATTACTACATTGAAAGGAAATTAAATCCTTCTTTTGCAACAGGATTTTTTCTGGAGGGGGAGGGAGTAAAAAGAAGCTTTAGACAAAAATACCACAACAAACAAGCCACAGAAAGTCAGGACTCCCTATTCCATTCAGGTTGCAAACATATTTGCATTGACTTTTAGTCGGAAAGTGATCTGGCATATAGAAACCAATAAATGTTAGGTTTCCAGTGGCTTCCACCTGTTAAGGAGTTACAAGACAGCAGTACCCTTTTCAAAGCCATTAATAATGCAGAAGGTCAATATCTAAACAGATATATTGAATTACGAACTGTATCATTACAAAAACCAGAGTTTTTGTATTGCAGGTGATTTTTTTTTTCTGACATTGGACCCTTTTTAGCTAATTAAAATAAACAGTTTATTTTTTTGATAATGTTAGGGATAGTATTGTGCTGTGTATTCCAGTGGCTGCAGTCCTCAAAATGGGTAAAAAAAAAAAAGATCCTATCCACTGCAGCAGAGTTTATATTGATTTTTGTTAACTTTGCAACTCCAGTCACTCAACTAAAACTCCCCAAACACCAAAAAACACAAAATAGTTAACACAACTATCCTTCTCAAACACAACAGCAATTTTTTTTTCTTCATAGTATTATCAATTTATGTGGGATTAGGTATACATGATTTATAGGAACATTAGGAATTTGGTGTTTGTGCTTTGCAATATTTCAATATTACAATCACTTCAGTACTAAAAAGGTAAAGAGTAGGACAGTTCATTCATTTGATGCTATGTATTTTCCCCTTACGTTTCAAAATCCATAGTAAAATCAAATTCCAAAGCCAGGAAATCTGCTGTCGGCATCTCCCATTGACATTTTGTGTTTGTGTAAAGGGAAATCAGGTCAAACCAAGGCACCAGCGGCATCACAGCCCTGTTTCTGCAAAATATTTTGTCACTACAGAATGTGGTGATTTCATTGCATGTGTTCTAGATTTCTGAAATTAGTGGCTGGTCTCAGGGTGTTTGAGAGATGAATCTTTGCTGTCTGAGACCTTAAAAAACACTTCTTCTAAAGCTTTAATCCAAACCCCGTTGCCTTCAATGGTAATTGAATTAGATCCTAAACACAGATCACATGAAGTTGACTTCCTTGTATCAACAGGAAGTGATTCCTAATAATCTTCAAAATAATAAAGAAGCACAAACCATGAAATTTAAGGGAAAAAATCAAATTAGATTAAAGTCTCTTCTCTTCTTATACTCAAACTGTAATTTTAGTATGAAGTTCCTTCAAAATCAACTCACTTTCCTTTTCAACTAACTTGTTTGGTTTAATTAGGAGCAAACACTCCATTGATTCTTGTCCAACAAAGGAAAATTCCATAGTTCAAATCTCTCTGAAGGAAAATCCCATTCATTTAAGTATGGGAATTATGGTTGCAAAACGAAGCAATTTTCCTTAGCAATCTCTAAGCCAAAAAGCCCTTATTTGAAGTTAAACTACCTTTGAGTGGAAGATTATTTTTCCCAAACTATTATGCCTGTTAGCCAGGAATAGACATAAAAATTTCCTTTGGAAATTACCTTCTAAAGGGGTAGTGAAAAATCCATTAGGAATATTATTATTATTATTATTCATAATATTAACAGTAATAATAACAAAAGGGAATTGTGGTCTTGCTAAACAGGAAAAATATTAGATCTGAAAATATTCAAGGGCATCACCTTTCTGTTTTTGGCAAGTGGGGAGAACTGGCAATAGGAAGGTGAATTAAGATTTAACTGTATTAAGACAATTAAGACAAATGTAGGTGAATTCTGTAATTCGGCTCATGGATTAAAGCAGATAAAAAGGCTGAAGAGCAGAAATGTTCCTGTTTCTCTCGCTCTGCTCAACCCATCACATATGTGACATGTAAATTCAAACCCATGGCTTTCACCAACCGGCCAACTCGAATACAGTATGTGACACTTTCTCAGATTCCTACTGACATGCAGATATTGCCAAAAATATCATGTCCAACTTTGCACAAAACTCCACAGGCAGAGAAATATTTATTATAAAACATTTGTCTTCAGAGAAGAATGCTGGGCTCCAGGAGAGACGGGTTTTTATGTTCCAGATTTTCCTGTCAAAGATTATGCAGTCTCACAAAATGTGTGCTGAGCCTCTTTGGTGAAATCTTTGCTCTTAATATTTGATGTTTGCTTAGTTTTGTTTGTTTGCTCGGTTTTATTGCTGTCAGTGTTATTTCTGGTGACTACATGACTCAGAGGGACTAGAAATAAAATTAGAGACTTTCACCTCTAGGTCAACAGTTTCATTCTGGCCCAGAATACAGGGACCTATGTAAAATAACTCATTGATCTCACTCCAGTTCCCAGTTGGCAAATGTGCCTATCACAAACCCCGTCCTTAAAATGGGCAATAAATTGTCATCCTTTGCAGCAGTCTCAGAAGTGAGCTCAGTGTTTGCATTGGCCTTGCTGCTGGATCACCCTTTCCAGGAGATGGGTTTCTCCTGGGCTGGGGTGTGCGAGGAGCTGGAGGATCCTGGAGGTGGATTTTCCTTTCCTGCCTCCTGTGCTCTCTGTTGGAAGGCAAAACAGAGGACTAGGCTTTGCAGTGGAGTCTTCCAGATCAATAAGGAATTCTCTAGCCAGGTAATCAGACGTAATTTCAGAAGCATAACTCTGCTAACCAAGGCTTTGTTTTCCAAAGGATGTGGTCTTGACCTGCATCAGATGCCTTCTCTCCCTCATCAACACCATTTACATTTCTCCCTAATTAGTGGGTTTCCAAATAAATTGCCTAATTCATAGAGGAAAAAGGTGCTGAAGCACAAAGAATTGGGTAGCTCTGTCTTTAAAATTACCTGTTGACCTGCTGCTTCCAGACCCCAGCTCTGAGATAACAGCTTTGCCCCCCACTGAGATCAGAGCCTGCATCTCTTTTCTCAAATGAAACACAGACAAAAAATTGCATCACTGTGATCTATAGCAGAAACAGACACTCCTGTTTCTATATGAAGATTTGAGGAGGGAGAGAGATATTATATTTCATTTTGGCATTATTATTGATCATAACAGGTGTTTTGAACTGAAGACCCCCATGGCTTAGAGGAGCCTGTACAAACCATCAGCTAAAACTACAACAGAGGCATCACTGGTGCTCACTAAAGAGCTATCCAAGCTTTTTGTGGATCCCTGGACACTTGTAATCCTCCATTCCTCAGCCCATAGCAAAAGCAGGAGTGTTTAGCTTGGGATCTCAGCAGCACAGCTCCTTGCTGGATTAATTTATGTCTCTTCCCTATCAATTGTGTAGGTTTATAACCACTTTCCCCTTGTATTTGGAACACATTGCCATTGTACAGGTATGACTAAGTACTGTCTGCTCCCATTGAATCTGGGATCATTTGTCTTCGTGATCCAGGCTGGCTGCACTACACGACAGCACACAGTGACAGTAATTTGCACTGATCTGCCCCCACTGCTAGTCCTGCTGCTACAAATAGCAATTGATTATAATGCTGTAGTGTTATTGACTGTCACTATGAACACAAGCTTTATTTCATTTTTAAAGTAACATGCCACAGATTTACTTAGCAGACATGGAGCAATAACAGCAATAAAAAAAGAAAAAAGAACAAAATCAAAACAATTTGAGGCGGGGAGGAGGCAGAGGCAGCATTGCATAAAACACCAGAAAATTAATTAATGTTACTAGATGATTACGATACTGCAGATGAGCAGAAAAGCTGTAGCAGAATGAATCTGTCCATATTTCAGAGAAGCAATCCTGATTTACATCACCTGAGGATCTTGCCTGAAGCATTTGGGTTGTGGAAATCTCTCAAATCCATCAGATTGTAGGGGGGAAAAAAGTCAGCCTATAAAAATCATCGTTACTATTATTGTCAAAACCTGAGTCTGCTGAAGCAGAAAAATGTGCTAATGCTGCATTGGATTTGCCCCTTCCTCCACCTCTCCCTCCCCTCAGTTCAGGATACAGTTTTTGATCCAGGTTGTTAAGAGAGATCCTATTTCATACATCCCTACGTTCTCTTTCTGAATCTTATGTTCTTAGAGCATTAATCTGCAGGATTGTCCCTAGAGTCCATTTGAGATGGGCACAGAAATTTAGTTCAGGTAATTATCCTTTCTTTCCAAGTGAATTAAGAAACCAAGAATTCCTGCTTATCTGACAGAAGTGTAGCTTTCCCTCCTTAATGCTTGTCACCTGCGAGACAAGTCACACAGGTAAATCTCAAACTGTGCCTTTGTGCCCCATCTAAAGTGGATTTTGGATGTCTCTGCAGAGCAATACTCCAAGGACGCAGTAGTTCAGAGAAAATGGTAATGTCTGTGTATAAAATGTGAATTACTTTAATAGGCTTTGGCAGCACAACTCTCAACAAGACGATCCACCCCTGCTAATCTAGTGGGTACGGTTTTGCTCTCTCTCTCTTTTTTTTTTCAAAGTCTGAATATAATTTTTCTAAGCTGCAATTTATAATGCTAACGTTTTACCTTCATTAAGGAGGGGAAGAAAGCTTCTAAGAGACTCTATTGAGCTGTTGAAGAACGTCTCATATTGAAATTCTGATTTAGAGATAGTCACAATGCATCTGCTTTGCATACCTTTGCCCTTTAAACCCCTTTTTGTGATATAAAGAAGCACACAGCTTGCAGAGTAGCTGGTAAGTCTCCTATCCATGTTTTTTTTTTTTTTAGCTTTTTTTTGCATGTATATACAAAGTCAGATTTATTTCCTTCCGTCTTTAGGCAAGACAGCTTCTGTATCCTCAAAAAAACCAACCTTTATGAGGAATCACTGGTGTGGTGGTGGTAATGTTGCTTAGAGCAGCACTGAATATGGGAGATTTATCCTATTTTACATTTTAGGTCCCACTTATACATTTTGTGCGTCCTTATTTGAGATAAAATGCCTAAAAGTTGTCTGTTTCATTGAAAAAATGAGGGACTAGGGGTGGCTGCACCTCAGATTGTTCACAAATCCAGCTTTTGTTGACTTTGGGGTTTGTTTTGTCAGATTTTTTTGTTGTTTTCTTTTGATTTGCTTTTTACTTTGCAATGCTTTGAATCTGATTCAGATAACACAGGGATTTTGTGGTGTATTCTAGTGAACAGCAAATCCAGTCTTCATTCCTTGAATGTCTGTTGCTTCCTATGGCCCGTGGGGTTCATATACAAGCAGATCACAGGATCCTGCAGAAGATGTCCTGGCTCCCATCCTAAACTGGGGTGCAAATCTTCCCGCAGCTATAAGCCAGCCAAGACCATAAAAAATTTCTGGTCCTGCCTTTTAAAGAATTACTTATTGTGACTGTAATGTGGTGGAAATGGGTGGAGGGGGGGCAGAAAAGCTGCATTTGAGGGGTTTCCTTATATATGCACTTCAAACAGTGTGATCTTTTAAAAAGGAAATTACAGGTATCACTCGTTCTACAACTCTTCCACAGCTCAAATTAACACTTAAGCAGCTATGTATTTATCAATTAGCATTATTTCTCTATCCCTGTCTGACTCTCTGTATTGTTGTAACTCCATCAAATAGTCATTTGCTTTTTTTTATGGTAATAATCCCTTCAAATTCACTCCTTTCATCTCGATCCCTGTATGTTATTTGTTGTTCTGCTAAATCCCTATTACAGAGGCCTAGGAGTTCCAACGGCCTGGTGAATAATTAGAAATGTTTTATCCCTAAGCTTCAAAAGGGTGCTAGAAATAATTATAAGCAAACATTTTATGTAGCATTCCGTATCAATCCAATCCCAGCTTTACGTTGTTTGTACTTTAGATAGTGAAGGGAGAGGGGGAAATTCTGGTTACCAGCTCCAACAGCATAAAGGGGACAGATGTTGATATTGCTGTAGCTTTTGTCTTCCCTCTCTCCTCTGCTCCTGGAGTTGGAATCTCAATACATCCCAGGGCTTGTGGCATCTCTAGTCTCATAAAAAGTACAGTTACTAGTTGGTCATACAAATTGAACTTGAATATTTCATCATAAACCTATTCCATACTCTCTTGCCAGCAACATGACCTGCATTATGTGTAAATAGCCTCACATCAAACCAGAGAAGAAAGCCCAGGTTTTGCAAAGTTGAAAGCTGATTATTTAGTCAAGACTAGATATGTCACTGCATCTTATTCCCTAGTAAATTCTGGGAGCTGTAGCAGCTCTAGCTGTCCTTCAGCGGACCAGACTCACGCCACAAAGTTTTTACACAGAAGGCAAGGAGAGAGAGCTGTATCTTGAAAGCCTACAAAACTAATTGGAACACACCCAATGTCATTACATTTGACAGCATTTTGAGAAATACCCAATCACTTTGTCATCAATTTTCAATTTTGTCAAGAGAAAGTAGCTTTTCATTGGCAAACAACCTGCTGTCCCCACAGTATTTGTGAAAGTGTCCTGGCAGAGAGTAGTGTCATCTCCAAGAACATTTTTCAGCCTCACTTTCTCTATAAAACTTTTATTGAGGAGGGTTTTTTTTTTTTTAAATCCTTGAAAATTGTGTTAAGATGAAGGGTTTTCATCCTGAAGACACCAAACATTTATGGCCCAGTATAGCAAAGGACATAAATATATGATTAACTTGAAACTTGTCAGCAGTCCTTCTAGATTTGGTGGTAAGGAATTTTATCTATTAGCTATGAAGATACTGTAAAAGTTTAATGTTGAAAAAGAATGAACTGATGTTAAAAAAAAGGGAAAAATAATTCAATCAATATGATGAGGATTCATGTGTGAAAAGCAAAGAACAACGTGGAGATCAGGAGTAGCACAGCAACACCTTTTTACCCATCTGCTGCTTTTGTCTCCTTCTCTCTGTGGTGAATTCATTCATCCTTTCTCTTCCTTTTCCAGAACAAAAGGCAGTGTGGGATCAGCTCTTGTTTTGCTGGATATCCATATTTTTATCCTCTTTCTATATTTTTATCAATTTGCTGCTTTTGACAGTAGATCTGTAATTTTCTCATTTCCCCACTGCACGTTGTGAAGTCATGGTATGATAAACAATGTTAGAAGGAAACCAGATTTATTAGATATGGTTTTTAGTGTTTGCAACCCATGGACTATGGAAGAGCTGGTGGAAACATTTTGAAAGGCACAGGGAATTTACCAAAAAGCATTTGTCTCAGCTGATAGAATCAGGTGGTGGACTCAGCCCAGAAGCAGCACCACAGTGTGTCTTTGAAGGCAAGTTCACGAGGGAATTCAACAACGGAAACCCTTCCTTTGATAGGTCCTCTGGCAACCCTAACAGGCACTGGGAGATCTGAAAATCTGTGGGTGCCACATCTCTTGAAGTGTTCAAGGCCAGGTTAGATGGGCCTTTGAGTAAACTGGTCTAGTGGAAGGTGTTCCAGCCCATGACAGGGGATTGGAATGAAATGGTTTTTGAGGTCACTTCCAACCCAAACCATTCTAGGATTCTGTGATTGGCAAATGTCACATGGTTTTGGCATCTGCTTTAGCACAGCCACTGCCCTTGCTTGGAGTGACTTATTGCAAGTCAGGTTTTTGCTTCTCTAAGATCTTTGTTTCATACCTATAATCATCTCTACGTTCCTCAGACCAGTTTTATAACAGTAGAGATAACATGAGAAAGAGCATAGGAGGTGAACATTGTCTTTACCTAGAATAAAGGTGGTTACCTGTGGCTGTGGAGATGGTGCACTCAAGTCAAGCTGAGTTTGCTCTGCCACTGCCTCTCTGAATTTTGGAAGTGCCTGCTTGGTTCCAGATGAGACTATGCAGGTTGGAGATGGAAGATAAGAGGTCCTGCCAGGGGCAGTTCCAAGCCAATGTCACTGTCCCACATTTAGACCCCTGCACTGCACCATTCCAGGGGGCCTTGCTGCTCTGAGTCTTGGCTTGCTTCTGGTGCCTTTAGCAGGGATGTACCCGAGTGTGTTACTGAGCAAAAAACATCCAAATATATTGCATGTTTGCCCATGGAGGGAAATTCTGACACTTCCTTGAGGTCTATTCCTCACCTCTGGAGGCAAAACACGGACTAAAGTTGCAAAGAATTATCACAAACCCTGCCTTCCACTGCACAGGCATCAGGGCAATGGTTTGGACTTCAGAATAAGCTCTGTAAGAATCACATGTCTTGTTAAAATCACAGAATGTAGAATGTACAGTTTTTCAGGTTGGAGTCAACTCTTCTCTGTCTTTGCCCCTCCAAACAATAACTGTTAAAGAAAATGTTATTTTTTAAAAAAACATTGCAAATCCATCAAACTGTATTTTATGTGCATTAGAAAACTTATTTGCTTTTCTGATTAATATGCAAATCATGCGTGCTCCCAACTTTCATCACTGCTTAAATACTGTACAAGCATCGTAAATAACCTGCCTATTCAAGTTTTATCTTGTCCACTTTACATTGCACTGCTCTTGTACAGGAAATGGATTGTATTTAATATTGATGGCTCTGTATGTGTCATTTAATCGTCCCTATTGATTGGATTTCATCAGAGTGTGGGGCTTGGACAGAAGCTTTGATTATACTGTAAGGAGTCTTTGCAGCTTTCTGTTACTCAACACCATATCAATGCACCTTCTGGTGTGATATCACTTTCACAATCAATACCTGGAAAGAAAATAAAAAAGAGGCCTCCAGGAAAGGAAAGGAAAAAAAGCCTGAATCAGCCTCTAATTCCCTTTCTGCACATAGATTAAACCTCTCCAACTCAAAGGCTGTTTATTGTGCGGTTTAACATAAAAACAGGGGGAAAGAAAAAACCTGAAAGAGTCTCCATGGGTTGTTTGTTTAATTTCTACATCATTTTTTATTTATAAGCGTCAACTCTTCCTGTCTTTGTCCCTAGCTGATGTTTGATAGTGGGTAATTTTTAACAGTTACATGTCATGTTTCAGTTAACTGTTTCTCTTGATCTAATAATACTGCCATAAACATATTATTTGATCAAATTGAGACCGTAAGGGGACTTGCTGCTTTTCAAAATTCCTCCTGCTCAGAATGGGCCATCTCAGAGCTTTCAAAGAACATCCCTAATCTGACACTTGGTGGCTCAACCTAATCCTCACTCCAGAGCCATGCTGGGATGTGTTCCTACATCCCAACCTCCAAATACCAACTGTAGCAGCATGAAACAATAATCCCTTGAAGAGTATTAATACACAGCAGATGGGTATTTCATACTGATGGGGAGAGGGTTTCCCCATCTGGACATCCTCAGTTCAAATGTATGTGCTGACGTGCTCATAAATCCAGATCCTCAGTGGATGACAGAAAACATGGTTCGGAGTTGTATCCAAGTATAGAGAACACACATAGTTCCTTCCAAATGGTTGTTTGTACTCTGGTTCTCCAAATTCATTGTCCTGAGATGAAGGGGAATTTATGGGAAATTTATACTTCTCATCTTTTCCAGGATGGTGATCCTTTTTCAGAGATAATACCAATATTTAAGAATAATTAAAATGATAATGCTTTTTTTTTTTTCCCTAGGAAAGTGACATAGGGCCTGTTTCAGGAGTAACAAAGGTGTCATCAATAATGTTTCTAGGGGTGTGGATGTGTGTGCTGGGAGAAAGGGAAAATACAAGTTGATTCTTGACATAGAGAATAATGCATAGGAAAAAGGAGTTAATATTGGTCCAGACTGCAGTGGCAATTGAAAATGTTTGACACAGACCTTGACTAAGTTTCCTTAGTCCTTCCAGACGAGTGACCAGTGTTTGCTTAGAATTAACTGCTTTTTAAAATTTATGTCCATGGAGAGATCATAGAATCCCAGAATGCTTTGGTTTGGAAGGGACCTTAAAGCCCATCTCATTCCATCCCCTGCCACGGGCAAGGGACACCTTCCACTAGCCCAGGTTGCACCAAGCCCTGTCCAACCTAGCCTGGGACACTTCCAGAGTTGGGGCAGGCACAGCTTCCCTGAGTAACTTGTGCCAGGACCTTATCACCCCCACAGGGAAAAATTGCTTCCTAATATCTCATTTAAACTTTCTCTCTTTCAGTTTGAAGCTTTTTGACATGGGGCTAACCTGAAGCTCTAGCTCTATATAAAAGTAATTGCTCTTCAATTCCTTAAAAGAGCAAAGGGTTTTCTGTTCAATAGAAAGAATCACAACAAACTCAAGAGCTGCACAACAGTAAAAATATGTGCCTTGTGTGTGTAACATTATTCATCACAGAAGGTTACAAAGTCAGGTGTGGCTCTTACTGCTGACACTTCACATCCAAATCTGCCCAGCAAAGAGACAGGTGCAGAAGCTTGTTGGAGACCGACCAGAGAATCCATGTTTCTTTGCTCCATCAAACATTCTCATAGATCCTTTGAGTTTTATAAGCAAGAGAAGTCAGAAACTGTTAGAGACAAATTGTATTTCCTTAACTGGAGTGAAGCCGAAGGTCTTGGGTTGGCGGCACTCGACCCTGTGCCAGAGGAGAGAAAGCAGCTTGTTAGTGGGACAATCTGAGTCTCACTCTGGAGGAGATAACAGGAGAAGGCTGCCTAAAGTGACAGGTATTTACCCAAGAGGCTACAGACGGATGCAAGCATCTGAGCTGCTAGACTTGAAGGATCCTCAGTCTAAAAAACAAAAGTATGGTGTTAGGAAAGTGCAGTGCCTGAACAGATGTAACTTACTCATAAAAAGAAGTGCCTGTAGGCTTTCTTCCCACCAAAGCCAGAAGTGACTTCTAGCCCTGAACAGATCTCCACTGTGACTACCCGAATTTTTAAGTGCATTTTCTCTGCCTCTGTATTGTTGCATTTCTGTGTTCAAATAGTTTCATAAACATATTTGTGGCAAAATTTGTAGAGAAGCAGCAGTTTTAATGTAGATATTGCCAAACATTAATGGAACCTTAATTTTCTTGATTACATATAGATATTTACAAGAAAAGATGGATTTGAAGAGTTATACCAAATAGGGAATGTGATCATATCACATTTGTTTTGTCCAGTCCCATCATTAAATTTTGAGTGAACTTTCTTGGAAACAAATCCCATCAACTTATTAAAAGTAAACTAACGAATATCTGGTCCAATGAAATGGAAAATAAATACTTTATTCAGCATTTCTTCACCTGGATTTACCCAGACTCTTCCTATTCAAACCTCTAGAAGAAAAAAAAAAAAAAGGTGTGAATATTGGAGTTCTTTCTCTGGTGTTTATGGGCTCAGAAGGAACCCACAATCTCCAAAACAAAGTATTATGTTTCGTCTGGTACCAAGGACCAGTCATCAAGGGTAAGTAAATGTGTCTTAGTGGAGCCAGAAAGTGCTGTGGTGGAAGTTGTACCCAAACCTGAATGGATTTGAAACTCTCCCAAAGAAGTTCAGAGGGCATATTACCACATTTTATAGCATACAAATGCAATGAAAAAATATGGGAGGGTGAAAATGCTGCCTTATTTCTTTAGAGGCTTGTGACAATTATCCACCTCTATGGATGAACTCAGCTCTCATGGTCATCTCATAGTGACACCATAATAGTGACGAGCCAGAGCTCCCTTGTCACTTGTGGTGTGCCCTCCAAATATGTGTTTAATCACCTTCATTGTTGAGAAAACTGGTAAAAACTCAACAAAATGACAAAATTAAAACTGAATGTTTCAATATGAAAGTGGAACAAGCAGAAATACATTCCTGAATTATAGCTATATTTATTTAAATGTGGTCTTAATGTTGTAAGGTTGTTGATAAAATAAGTTGCATCTTGAAGATCTGAGTATTTTTGGGTCACTAGTTAACAGTATATTTTATGATGTTCAGTATATTGGATTCTTCTTTAACTTTATTTTTCAAATTTAGTGGGAAGTTAGCAGAGGATTTTGTGAGAAAGACTGGATCAGTTTATCCAAAAATAACTCTTAACCAGCTAGACTATTGTATCTCTTTGGGCATGGTGAATGTCAGGAGAACGTCGCGACCATCTGGGACAATTCATTAATGTTCTATCCAACATAAGAAAAGTGGAAACTGATTAATTAGAAACAATTACTTTAGCAATTTTAGAAAATACCTTCATGCCTTTATTTAATACTACTTGGAAGTAGTAGAAAGCTCTGAAAGGTTTACCAAACGAAGAGCTTTGAGTTGCATATAATCTTCTGTGGATCATCTGTCTTCTGCTGGACGCCCTCTTGCCCAGTGCAGCACATGTTCATGCTGCATTCTGCAAATTCCCCTCCTTTGGGGCTGCTGAGACCATAAGCCCATGTCTGATGCCTCCCCCCCCCACCCCGTAATTACCAGATGGTAATGGTGGTCAGTCAGAACCAACCTGTGCCACATTCGAGTTGGTGACCTAAAGGTGAAAGCTTTGATTCCCATTAATAACACTTTGAGCCTCTTTGACCCCCAAGATGTGACTAAAAGCCTGTTAAATTCCCTCAGTAGCTTTGGATCACATTGTTTTTATTTTGCATTATTATTGTGTATTGTTTGACAATCTAATTGTATTACTTGATTAACTTAAGGCACAAGTATTTTTCTGTTTTGTGTTCAAAAATTCATCATGTTACGAGCTCTCTTCACCTAGGAAATACCTTTTTGCTCTCTGTTTCTCAGCATGTGAATGAACTGCTTTCCTTTGTCTCATTCCTCAAAATAACAAATGTCAAAGCTTGGAAACTGGTAATTTGGCAATTTTAGACAATCGCCTCATAACCACGTTTTAGAACACCTTTGAAGCGGTAGAAGTTCAAAGGCTTTGAAAAGACGACTATTGCCTTGCCTGTTGCCATGAGTCATTTGAAGTAATTGGTCCTGTCTGATGTATGTTTTGAACTGAGGAAGTAGTGCTTTATTACCACAATCAGATACAGGTTTTTAGCTGAGGAAGTGGAGTTTTCCTCACAGATGTAGATGTCTGCTTGATAAGGCAGAAAACAGACAGATGTGCCTCTCTGCACTGGGGAAGAGGTGTGGAGAAGGAGCAAACATAAGAGCTGAGAAAATTCCATGAAGCAACATGAGAGGGGTTTTGGAAACCTTCCCAGCTAGAAAATCTCTCAAAAGCAGGGAAACTCGCCTTTTAGAGAGATAAATACTTAAATTCTTATATATCATACAAATATGTCTATCACTGTTTTTCCAAGTCCTTAGACTAGCTAAAAATCAAATGAAGGACTATGAAGGTGTTTTAAACAATGTCATCTAATTTTAGGCCAATCAACATCTGAGTCTGATGGTCCATTTTCCATAAACATATGCTCACTAACAATTCTGAAAGTTGAGTTTTTTTAAAGTTCGCTATTACAAGGTATCATTGCATATTAAAGTGGATTCAGAATAGTATGGTGTAAGATTAAACCCCAGCATTTATCTCTCATCAGTGACTAATGCCTGATGTACTGTAAGAAAGTACCTCTCTTTTGTAAATATTTTACTAAAATTAGAAAAAGAAAAATCCTGCCAGAACCACATCTATGCTCTTGGATATACATAAGAGCATCCAACAAAGCTGGATGGATTCCCTGCTCCCTGACAGAGAGGTGTTGAGTTGTGACCCCTGCGTGGGGCTCGCCAGCTCCTGAAGGCTGAAGCCTTGTGCTCAGATGTGCTGAGCTCATTCCACCCATGTGTGCCACAGATAGGAGTGGGAGAGTAGTTTTTGGCACTAGGCGGGCTTTTCTCCTTCCCTTTTGAATTGCTCCACTGGCTTATGGTGGAGCTGCATCATTTCCACCTGGATCCTCTCACAGCTTAAAACGTGGCTCCATATCCAGTGGACAATTCAGTGTTGGACTCCTCTTGAGGCAATGATAGTGCTGATGGTGTACAGGTGTACACATTACTCATGACTGAGAGTAACTTTTCTTTCATCCCAGGGAGAGAAATCCCAAGTAGGAATCTTTTCTCCCACTGCTGCATTACAGAGGTAAGAGAAACACAATAAAACTCCAAAACTTAATAGTAACAGAGAATACCCATTTCAGTTTGTGAGTGGTGTCCAGAGGAGATTAAAGAAAGAAAGATTCATATTTCAATGGTAAAGGAGACCTTGGATATGCTGGTGTGTGTTTTTGAGGGCAAAACCAGTACACCAGGACTAGTAGACTCAGGTATTTTCTAGCATCTTTTTCTTTTCTTGCATATGGTGACAGCACAGAAGTGGCTCAAGCCCAGGCAGCTTCAATAGATCAATTAATTTTATCAGTTTTACTGATACCAAGTTTGCTTAATATCACATGAAACAAAGTAAATGTCTGTTAGAAAAGGCTGGGTTGCTACTAAGCTGACAAATGTGCTGCCCCAAGTGCTGTTTCTCCTCTGTGCCTGCAGGTATTTACCTGCGCCTCCACATCAGCCATGTTTTCTCTTTCCCACCTTGGCTCTGGCTGCTTTGACCAAGCGATCCCTTCACAAATCATGTGCAAAGTTTCCTGAAAATAGAGGCAAAATGTTTTGCAGGAGGCAAAAGAACATGTGTGGGCAAGGATTTGAAAGGAAAACTCAAAATCTGGGCTGAACCTCATGTCCATTGCAGTCAGTCTTTATGAGCTTTGGCCCATGCTCTGGGTTTAGAATTCTTCTGGGTGAGTGTAATAAGCTGTTAGCGCAGCCTGCATTTTGCCCACACATATATTCACATATAAATATTCGAAGATCTCTCCTCTTTTAAATTAATTTTCACTTTTGTAGTAGATCAATGGTAAGGGAACAAAATGATCATAGCAGAGATTGTGGAGAGATGGGCACTGATAGCTTTGATGATGTCTCCAGTGTTTTTTGACTGTTGAAAACATCACATTTCCATTTAATCTAATGAAAAGGGGTCTGATCTCATCCCCCATTTGTGCCCATCACAAAGCTGTCACACATTTTGATACAATAAGAATATTCTTATGATCACTGAAATTGCCAAATCAAATTATGGCAGTGGCAGGTTAACCCAGTACCCTGCCCTCTGTGAGAGTCACTGCCACACACAAGCAGAGAAACCTCCTGCTTGTGGAGCAACAAAGTCTGTNTGGGATTTTTTTGTACAAAAACAGGTAATTTGATTTTTGATCCAGGAGAGGACACTGAACACAGTTAAAGGGGCAGAGGTGAAGGAGTTTGGGAATTATTTCAGAAGATCCAGTTATAATTTACTCACATTTCACCTGGCAAGGCATGAGCATCCTTTGAAAAGGAAAACCTCGTCAATAACTTGAAAGAAGTTGGTGAATTTAAAAAATAATAATAATTTAAAAAAGCTATATTTTGCCAACCTCAACAAACTGGAATATTAATAAAAATGGAATTTTACCCTTTTTACAGAATAAACTCAACATCCAGATCTGGACACAGGACCTACCTTAGCCAGCAGAGATCCTGGTATTACAAAAACAGAATCACATCTCAAGCTTGAGTATATTACACAGCAACAGTTCCTGTTGAGAGCATCTCCCAACATCCAGTTCAATGACTTTCAAAGAAAAAAAGTCTATGTAGTGCGGATTAATGGAAATGCCTGGATATGCTGGTGGATCTGGAAAGCATCTTGTAATCTTTGACAGACAAGATGTTTCTTATTCTGATGGGATTTGATCATTGTTTATGAAACTATATGACATAGCATCACTGTTATTTTTATCCTGGCATTACAGCTGGCCTAATAATTTGGATAATAAAGTTACTTATTTTGGCAATAAATCATCAAATGTATCCAGAGTCCTTATCAACATTTTCATTTATTAATATTCCTTGTCAGAATTCTTATCACTGTTTTTCCACATTTGTTTTTCTTTTAAGAATCCTCTGAGTTAAACTTGTATTAATGCAAAACAGTTGATTTATTTAAAATGGTGACATCATTTTATTCCAGTCCATAAAGGTTTACACTTTGCTTGAATTTAAGCGTCCCCACTGACTTCAACAAGAATATTTCTAATTTATCAAGTACCAGTTTGAAATACATATTGCCCACCAAACTTTCATTTCCATCTCCACATATACATATACCTGTCTTTGGACCTATGTGAGCATACATGATGTGAAAGTTTGGGTTGGCTCTCTGCCAATTCCTCATTTTCCCATGTTATTTTCCTCCTATTTGTCCTTTCCATTTCCACAGTAGAATCATAAAATCTGGAAAAAACCTTCAAAACCATCAAGTCCAACCTTCTAAACACATCTGAGTGAAACATTTCCAAGAGCTTTATTATTAGTGAAAAAAAAAAAACAAACCACCAACCCCCCCAAAAAACAAACAAACAAACAAACAAACCAAAAACAAAAACAAAAAAACCCAAAAGACAATTAAAGAAAAAAAACATTTTAAAAGCAACACAAAGAATGGAAAATTACTAAGAATTTTAATAACAACATTTCTGAAAAATAGGAAACAACTACAAGATAGAAGAAGCTGTCTAATACTTGGATGGGTGAGTTACACACTTGTGTTGTGAAGACAATGCAAACTGTTCCTAAGGAACAAGAGGTGGGATACAAACATCAGCACTTGCTCTACCATAGCTCAAGACCAGCCACCTCCTAGCAGTAATAACTCAGAATGCAAGGAAAGCTGCAAGGACACACCTCAAATAATTAAAATTTCTTTCCTGGAACAATCATCAGCACAGGTAAATGAAGATACTGTGTGGATGAACAGGCTGAACATGATCGATTCTGTGTGAAGAGTTAATAATTTATCATTAAGGAACAAGCTGAGAAAGAATTTATACTGTCAGTTCATGCAGTGGGGATTAAAGGAGATATTTGGTTAGTCCTGTTTTTACAACAATAAAATTTGAATTAATTTACAGCAGCAGTTCAATGGAGATGTCTGCTCCACAAAGGGAGGGAAGGCAAAGAGGGAACCATGGAGAAAATATAATTGTCTTGAACTGTGATTTAATAGAAACAAGCCTGGAAGAGCTTCTTTGAGCCACTGTGTTAAGCCCAGCCCCTGCTTCTCTCACTGTGTAAAATTCTCACCAGAGCTCACTCCGAAAGAACTAGATGTAAATATAAATCTTGAGCTGAAATACAACAGAAGTTGTACAAACCCCAGCATGCTCACATCTGTCACAGCCACTTTACATTAAGATTTTCAGAGACTTGTATCACAGCTCAGCCATCAGATTTGATTTTCCTATCACCTTGAACACCTAAAAAGATTTTGGAGGCACATATATATTTTTTAAAAAAATCATAAAGGGATATAAGCCATGTTGGTTGAGCCCTGGTCTGGCTCATATTTAAGCATGTGCTAAACTTCACTCGTACAAACAACCCCAGAATTGACAGCAGGGTTTCAAAATGCCATTTTGTGCTTCTGAATATTGAAAAATGTGGCTGGTTTAAAAATATCCATCAGTGTAACCAGCATGGCACAATGCAAAGTGTGTCAGTCCACTGACAGAGAGGCAAACGCAGGGAAAATAGATGTACAGCATCACTTGCAGTGGGCAGGGATGACAATCAGGAGGACTAATGTCATTCATAACATTGCTCACTTATAAAAATATTTGTATTAGCTCTCCCTTGTGCCACTGCTCTTGGTGACAGTGGCTGTGACACCCAGCTCTGCCTTGGTGATGTGACAGCAGGACACAGAGCTGAAATACAGGAAACAACTCTCAGTGATACCCACAGGTAAAAATTATGAAAACATATTCAGCAGTTACAGTTTCTTCAGTCTATCGGCTACATAAAAGGCATTTAAAAAAGAAGCCTAAATACATATTTAACCAATTGACCAGAATGGCACTGAAGGAGTTTTAACATATTTTGAAAAATTGCCTAAATACATATTTACCCAATAGACTGGAACAGCTGCTTCAGAGTCTCTCTAGTCTCTTGGGTACATAATACGTGTTTTTAAAAACTGCCTGGCTATATATTTACCCAATAGACCAGAACAGCTATTAAGTAAATAATACACATTATATAACTGTCAATGATTTTATTTTTCATCCCTTTTAAAAAACAATATAAACCCACCAAAAGTAAATACAATAAAAAAACCCTAAACATAAGGTATTTATTAAGACTGGGAGAGGTCTGGAGTCTGAGGCTGGTGAATGTATGTCACATTGTAGAAAATATCTCAGATCACCAGTGTGCTTTTGTGTGTGTGTTTAAAGTACAGGGCACTGTCAAGTACATCAGAGCCTGGGGTGCTTAATATAGAAGATAGAACAGCAGTTGGGAGTTGGAAAGGTCTGGCAGAAGAGAGGGGAGGGAAAAAGAGGGAAGATATGAATCATAAATTCCCAGGAAGGATGGGTAAATCAAGCAGTTGATTTTGAGAAAGCCTAAAGATAGTACATGAAACACTGCAAAGAAAAAAAAGAGAGAGAGGAAGAGGTTTGGTATCGTGGCATCTGAGACCTCTGTGTCAATACCTTGATGTGCTCCACAGAAGGACAAATTGTGCTCTGCCTTCCAAACTTGACTTAAAAGAAAATTCTTAGTCCTGTTTGTTGAGCTATTTAGGACTGACCTTTTCTTAGAATGATACAGGAAGCAGGATAATTTCTCCTTAAATCATCACATATATGTTTAAAAGTGTTAAATTAATTACAATTTGTAATGTATTCTGATTGGGATTATTTTCCTCCATAGACTGTTTCACTTCTGAAATCACATTCATGGACACTTACTGATTTCTCTTTGATTTGAACAGGTTCCAGGCTGTTTTGAAATCACAGGGGAGTGAGTCTGTCTTACTCTGTCTCTCTCTCTGTCCTGCAACATAGTGAAGGAAAAGCAACAGACAGTCTGAGAGAAATAACATTTGTCTTCAAACATAATGTTGTCACTTCTTCATTTACTGATTTATTTATTTATTTATTTATTTATTTTAGTTAGGAGGCTCTCGGGGCTGAGAAAGCAGAAAAGGCTTCTCAGTTTGCACAGAACTCCAGTCTGGCAAGAGATGAAAAATAGTCAGGAAAAGATGGAAAGTGTTGAATGAAAGTTTTACTACAGACAGATTTTTTCCATAGAAAAAAGTTTCTATTTTCTGGTCAGGCTTCATTTTTCAATGAAATTTCTCTGTCATCCTAGTTATCTGGTTGGTCAGTAGACACAAGCATGTTGGCACAAGGCACAACACAGCCTGTACCAGGTAGCAGAGGTCCTGCAAATGTTTTGGATTTATGCTCACCTTAATCCCTCCAGGTGAGAAGCTCAGGAAACCTGGCTGGATGAATCACCATCCTGCACTGCTTTTCCAGCTTCTAGCACATCAATACAAGGGTAACTGTGTGTAGTGGAGGTAACAATGGTGAGGAGAACACAACAGTCAAAGAGCAGCTTCAGGAAACTTCACCTTTCCTTTATTTTTACTTCAGCTTTGTTAGCTTAGCCCATAAAAGAAGGATGAGCAGCAAAACAACTGCTGTTCATCAGTTCAGTATCACTGGTGAGGCTTTTGGCTATTTCACTCTTTTACCTCATTAGACCCTTAACTACATCAGCCAATGCTCACCTCTTCATTTATTAAATGAGCTACTGAATGTCATTGATGACGTAACCTTGGACAGCATGTGGCTGCTCTCAACCAAGAGCCCACTGTCAGTCCTGACTCCACTAAACCACGTTGCTCAGAGATCCATCCAACCTGGCCTTAGACACTTCCAGGGATGGGGCAGGCACAGCTTTTCTGGGAAACCTGTGCCAGGGCCTCCCCACCCCCACAGGGAAGAATTTTTCCCATCTATTTTTCCAGTCACTCAACTTAATCTTGCCTCTGACACGACAACTGATGGGTGAAAGCATTTATATCCCATTATTCCCCCTCTACTCTACAGTTCCCATTTCCTGAGCTTTTTAAGTGTCCACTCTGCTAGAAAGAGTAAATTGAAGGTAGCATTAATCAGTGCCTCTATCTTACCCATAAAGTTTAGAATAAATATATATTTATATCAAGTTATCTATTTGTTAAAGTAGGGCATTACTTTTGTTGTACCATTTCCAAACTCGCTATTCACTATTTAGCAGCCTTCCTGCAAGACACAAAATCCATTGTGTAATAATTTCTAGCAGACTGCAGGAGTGTAAAAGTAGACAGTGTTTCCTTCAAAAATGGAATCATCTTTCACAGATGTAGATGTGTACTTGTTATGCCAAGATGAGACAGATGTGGCTCTATTCACTCAGGGACAGGTGCGGAGGAAGAAGAGATAAAACATTTGTAGAAAGTGTAAGCAACTGCATCACTGTTGTTAAATAAATAAACATTCTGCCAAAAAAAAAAGAAAAAAAAAAAAAAAAAATTTATTTGCTTATTTTTTTTCCAGAATGTTTATTTTAAGCTGCAGCTTAGCTGTGATTTATTCAGATTTATGTTCCTGTATCAATTTAAATTTATAATATGCATTCTATATATAAACATCTGTTTGTGTATAACCAGAGGAAGGTACCTTGGCACACACAAAGAGCACGTATGAGTGTACATGTATATTCACACATACACAGGACATGCAAAACAGGCTCACAGGCACGTGCACAAAGGCTCATCAGGTGAAGAATGGTAAAATGTTTTAGTGATATAATGAGGCTTTGTGTGTGCAAAGAGGGTGGGAGGGAGAAGAGAAGCAGATGCTTGTGTTGCCTATCAAGGAATAAGCCACTCTGAGCTCTAAATTGCAGGAGCAAAGCTGGTGACCCTGGAAAAACCTAATTGCCCTTTGACCACATGGACACTAACAGGAAACCTCCATGCAGAGACATCCTTGGGGAAAGGGAAGAATGGTTTGGACCATATGAAAGAGCTTTAAACTGGATAAAAGTTGGCTTCTGGAATCCAAGCACAGGCGTGGCTGGGAAAGAGGGTCTGCAGTGGAGCAGAGTGATCTGGGGGTCACCATGTGGAGGAAGCACAGTGCAACGAGGGGACAGGAGGTGGTTCAGGTGTTGAAAGACTTATTATATTTATTACTGCCATCAATCTGTTTGTTTTGTTTTGCTTTGTTTTTTTTCTGTTACTTTCTGGTCTAAGTTCCCTGTGAATTTCACAGAATCACAGAATATGTCGAGTTGTAAAGGACCCACAAGGATCAAGTCTAATCCTTAGGCCTGAACAGGACTATCCCCAAGAGTCACACCCTGTGCTCCAGAGGATCATCCAAGCACTCCTGGAGCTCTGCCAGCCTTAGTGCTGTGTCCACTGCCCTGGGGAGACTGGTCAGTGCCCACCAACCTATGGGAGAAGACCCTTTTCCTGATATCCAGTCTAGCCCTACCATGACACAACTTCAGGCCATTCCCTGAGTCCTGTCACAGATTACCACAAAGAGACCAGTATCTGCCCTTCTTTTCCCCTCACTAGGAAGTTGCAGACTGCAATGACATGTCCCCTCGGTCTCCTCAGTTTGACACAGAAAGGGTCACACCTGGGTACATTTGGCAGCACTGGGGCTTGTTCAGTCAACAAAGGTGGGTACACGCAGCAGGCACATTCCCAGAGAAAAGCAAAAGCCACCTCAACAAAGGGATGGTGAGCAGATCACATCAGCCTGTCCTCTAACTACAAGAAATCTCTATGCCTGGGCTGTTGACACCAAAATTATTGTCCTTGGAGACTACTGAATTTTCCTCATCCGTAGACTGGGGAGCCATTGATGAGCATTTCGTGATGAAAGGAGGAACATTTTTGTCATCTGGTGAATATATAGTTCTCCTGATAGCTACTGTAGAGTTGGGAGGCTGAGGCCAAGTTTTTTGGTCCATGAAGAGGATTCATAGTAGTCATAAACTGTGAAAAAATACACTGGGGAGGGTTCATCCTTCAAGGGAAAGCGGCTAACCCCATCCTGACCTCCTCTCCCCCAGAGCACAGACCCGCTGCTCACTGGCCAACTCCTCCTTTCCACAAAGATCCCTCTGGACCATGGACTTTTTGCATTAACCACAATTCAGGCGCTGCATGTGAGGTCATTAAGTAGGCAGAGACCAGGCAGAGAGAGCCTGGAGATGTTTATCCTGGGCTTTCATTGCATCACTTTGGAGAGCCCATGTGTTCCCTGCAAAACTGCTCGTCAACGGAGAGTCCTCAAATCCCTTGGCCAGGACTTGCTGGGGTCCATATGGCCAATTTGGT
>VXBX01009108.1:426571-448733 GCA_013400415.1 Scytalopus superciliaris
AAAAAAAAAGAATTAGTTATCGGGGCATAAAATAATTCTCATGAAATCTTGGGGAACAATGATGATACAGTGTTCAATGAATCTCCGTGAAATTTCTCTTTTTTACATATGTGCAGCACTGTGTTTGTGGGACTTGTCACATGTGTCAATAGGAGTAGGAGAAAGTAGACCCTGATTTCACTCTCCAGTGAAGCTGAGAGTACAAAGTATGTCACAACAATATTGTTACTTCCTTTACATTTATATTTTTTACACCCAAGCACTGATTTGCTCCTTATTTAAGCAACATTTTCTTGATAAATTAAAAAAGCAGCAATAGCCATTACTGCAGGCTATATACAGCCTCTAATATCACTTAAGCATATTACAGAATATAATATCTGGTACTTAACGACTAACTTGCATATGAAAGCTCACATAATGTCTCATAAAACCCTTAAAATGGCTTCAGTTTAAGAGTCTCTTTAAAAAAAAAAAAAAAACACCTTCAGGGAATATTGTAAATGAAGTAGCACTCCAGCCTTAGAAAAAAAATTCACACACTTGCAGAAATTTTTAATATAAATTGAACACATTAAAAATTAATTTTGCATGACCATTTCGCATTGCAGTGCCAATGCATAGTTAAGATAAGGCCTTAACTCTTCTTTGTTTAAAGTAACGTGGAAACATCTCTCTCTCTCTCCATTATCTGTACATAATTATAATTTTCATTAATCAGAAATTGGAACCCCATCCTCTCATAATGACAGCTCTGGCTGGAGATCAGTGAAACCCTACCTGTGTCACTAAGGAAACTTAATGTGAACTTTTAGGAAACTCATTAAAGAAAGGTGTGACCTTACAATTAGATAAGCCTGTGCAGAGTGAGGCACTCATTTCTATCATATGCTAGTCAGGGAGAATTTGGTTTGCTGTGAAAATAGATGTTCTCTTTTGTGACACTTTACTAGTAGGAATCTTGTAGGTTCTCCAGTGACGTCAGTTGTCAGCTTTGAAGACTCAGCTGACACAAATGCTGGCAGGGAAGGCACTAAAGCAGGCAGCAGTTTGTATTACGATACTACTCTTCTGTGGGAAATATATATAGAAAAGACCTTTAGCAGTTTTCCTCTTCTTTTCCAGCTCTTTGATTGGACTCGTGGCCAGAGATTTACAGCAAGGACTTTCCCCACCAGGCATTGGTCACAGTCAGATGTTGGTGGATGCTTTTTGCCTCATGGGAGCAGCTCTGATGGACACTGAGCCAGTGGTGGGAGCATGTGGAGATTTGTGCTCTGCTCTTCTGATGACCAGCTCTTAATGATGGAGAAGTGTCCAAATCTCTCTGATGTCACCACATCACAACAGGTGACAAGGTTTTTCATATTCTGACTAGTCTATAAGATGCTCAACAGATATTTTTTTATTATCCCTAATGTATGATAGAATCACAGAACCAGAGAATGGTTTGGGTTAAAAAGAACCTTAACAAACATCTCATTCCAATGCTCTCTGACATGAACACCTTCCACTAGATCAGGTTGCTCCAAGATCAACCTAACCTGGCCTTGAAATTTGATATTCACTTGATATTTTATCTCTTTATCGTGTTATTTACCTGCAAGACTTAAATCAGGTTTCTAACCCAATTCTGAAAGCTTGTTTACTTGCTACAAACACTTTAATAAGGTGTTTGAGTGCTATAATAAAACTTGTTTGTGTGATATAAGCACTTTAATAAATACATTCTCATGTCAGATGTTAGGAAACCTTACAGTTAATCATTGGCATTAAAGATGTGGCAAAAGCAAAATAATTTGCAACATATCACTCATCACTCATGAATTTTGATCACTACAGTCCTGGTTATATGTTTTTTGAGAGTTAAAATAGAGTGTTTCATTCAAACCAACAAATGCCATCTTCACTCCAAAGTGAAGTTACTGTGGCTTCCAGAATGTTTCAGTGTTTTGAATGGCTCTAAAATGTCTGAATGTTCTAAATGGCTGAACTTTGAAAAAAGCCACCTCCTGTCTCCACAGTGACATGGAGCTGCACCAAAGCAGGCAGAGCTAGTGAGAATGGCAGCTAGAGGAGAAAGGACCTTCTCTAACCTGGGGAGTTAAATGCTGCAACATTTTACAGGGATTTTAATTGAAAAAGCCTTGAGAAAATATTACAGCGTTCCACCAACGTGCAAAGAGGCAGCAAAGCTCTGGTGGGTCTTTTGAACTTCTCTCCTGTAGATGAAGGGTAGGAAAAAGGGCTGAGCAAAGCAACAGCAATGTCTTTGCATAGTTTTTCTGTCATGCTTGATTTTGTTGAGTATTTTTCCATGCGTTCGGTTTGCCTTTTTTTTAATTTTTTTTTTCTTTGGAAAACAGACAGCAGCTTCTATAGGCTCTTCTGGAAACTCATGGAGGCCCTGCTGGGTGTATCTTCAGAAGAACAAGCACAAGAAAATGAGCACGAGTGTTTCCTTTTGCCTCTCCCTATCACCTCTTTAATCTCTTTATGTGGTTTCTGCCTGTGGCTTTCTGAGGGTGCCTCAGCATCCCAGCTACAGACCATGAAAAAGAACCTGCAAGGTAGACTGGTGATGTTGGTAAGCCATCCTCACCACACGTGTGGCAGGCTCTTTGAAATAACATCTATTTCGTCAGTGAACCCTCACCTTTCAGTCCAAGAACTACATAAGGAAGAAAATTATTACTTTGGGGCCTGAGGTAGTGCAGGGTGGGGACTTCTCCTTAGGTGGTTCAGCACCTGAAACGTGAGGACAAACAGAGCTGCACGCTCTATAAGGGGTTGGAGTTATTGACTGCTTGGAGGACTGTCATACAGAACTTTAAACAAATTTTGGAGAGGTTATCCCAAAGTGGGAGAGGAAAATGAGAACAGGGAAGAAAGACGTGAAGAGGAGTGGAGGGGAAGCCGCTCACCACTCTGCCCAGCATGGAGGATGCTCAGTGCTTTTCTCCCTCAGCCATGCACTGACCTGCAGGGCTGTGCATCAGTCAAGAAGTGGAACCCAATGGATTCTGTCAGGGTGGCAGAAAAGGTTGATTTATTTTTGTTCTATGGGGGGAAAAAAAGCCAAACAGGTCAAATATTGAAAGCATTTCTCAAAAATATGTAATCTTCCTATTTTCATGTGGTGGGGTTGACACTGAGGCATTGTCTTTAGTTTTTAGCTTCTGCCATGCTCTCTGCATCACTACTCAAATTTTCTGCTTGGAAACTAGATTTTTTTAGGATTTTTTTCATCTGCCCAAAGGCTTTACTTTCTCCTCTAAATCTACTGCTGATCTCTTCAACCTGGTAAACACACTCATCTTCTCACAGGGCTGATGGCTCTGTATCTGCAAAAACACAGAAATGGTTGTATGTATTAGAGAGTTCAGCTTGGAAACTGTTGTGTTGTTCTTCAGGGGATAGATTCTTTCTTCCTTTCTCCTACAAAGCTGTAAGAGAACAAAAAGAAATCATCTTTCATTGCAAGTCAATTTGTGGGATGTAATGGCACAATTTAGAAAGGAATATTGCAGACAGTAAGACCACTTGGATTAGAAGTCTTGAATCAGTTTGTAGGGCTATATATTTCCATAGTATTGTGTTTTGTTGTGTGGGGAATTTAATAAAAGATGTAAATCTGCAAACTGCAATGGTATCACCATAAAACATAAAAGATTCATGTATTATAAATAGGTATGATAAATAAATTATTTATGTGAATGTATATCTGTGTGTGTGTGCATGAGCTCATGTTCACTCTTCTTTTTGAAGTAATTAGTGGCAAAGTCTTTCATTGTGCATTGCCCTGCGACCTGTGCAAGAGCTTTAATGACATTTCAAACAAAGAGCTGAAGGTAGAGCTTGCTCTGTGCTGAACTGGAGCATCTCAGACTTGTTAAAGGTGGGGGACATCACAAGCCATGCACACAAAAACCTCAGTCCAAGGAGGCTGAGGGTCATTCTGGAAGTGTCTAGGCACCTCCAAGAGCTCTGAGCCAGCATCATGCAATGAACATGATGTAAGGGATTGCATGGGCTCTCTGTATCACTGCTCAAAAAGCTTTTGCAGGTAAATTTGAATTCTATCAATCTGCTGCTCATGTTGCTGCAGATTTTGGCAGCCACAACCTGATTATGATGACTTCTCCTCCCAGCTCTGACTGACAACACACCGCCTGATATGTCAACTTCTCCAGGAGCATGTACATTACTCACTGGTATGAAGTCACATGAACTACACAGTAGGCACTTACAGCTATAGAACTCTCCTCAGTAACCTGTGCCATCTAAAGATAGCTGGCTACACAACCTCCTATTTTTGAGCCGGGTGGGACACTTCTAAATTAAGGCATGAGTAAAACAGAATTGCAAGAGAGCTCCAGAACATTAGAGAAAAATCCTGTGTGACTTCAGTTATGTTATTAACTTTTCCACTTTTGCTGCAGAAGTTGTTTCTGTCAATATTTTACTTTAACGGTGCTGAACGGGAGGAAGGAGCAGGGTCCAAGCAGATGGCTGTCAGCAAACTGATGACGGCAGTTGAGAATTAGTGTCCAAATACAGTATTTAAAACTTGCTACAGTACATAGTTTCCTGCATATGCATGCCAAAATAAATCTGGTTAGGAGAACCTTTCAGGATCTTTATTTTATTTTTATTTGGAGCTTATTCTATTAAGGATAAGCAAACAGGCAGCATACCTTAGCTTAGTGTGGGGGGGTGGGGGGTGGAGCCATCAAACAGTAAGTACAGAGACAGATGAACCACAAAGACTTTTCCAACCTTTATTCACTCCAGCTATTGACTCTCTGAACATCACTAAGTACCAGGATAAGATTAATAACATTAATAATTTTAATTTGTACCTCATGTACACAAACTATGAACATCCATCCTCCTCACACTAGCTGTGTTCTTTTCCCTCCAGAAAGAGTTGGTAAGGGATGGGTACCATCACATGGGGAATATCTGCTGTCAGAAAAGCAGAGGTACCTGAACCAGATCCATTAGCAGATGAGCATAGCAGCAGGTAGTGGCTATTCTATTACACACATATCTTTTGGTCTAAGTGTGACTAATCTGTTGGTTTAGATACCTGGCTACAGTGGGGTCAAAGCAGGGGCAGGCTGTCTCTTCTGCAGTGAATTAGAGGCTTACATTCATTATCTCCCAATACCTCATTAAAACCACTTTAATGTGGTGAACATTTGATGGTAGACAAAAGCTTTAATCTTGTGAATATCAAACACACCTGGGTTACATTTCCTCTTGCAGCAGTTAGCAGAAACAGGTTAACAGGCTATTTTAACTCCTTAATCTGCTGAATTTGTGTGGAAACCAGACTTTCACCAGTCACCTGAGTTTGAACTCGAAAAAAAAAAACCCTGCGTACACCCCTAATTTATCAAGCTCTTTTTTCAAACTCTGACTGCTCTAGACACTTTTAATCATCTGTTTAATTTTGCACCTTTTTTTTTATCCTGATATATTATATGCAGGTTATACTTAAGGCCCAGATTTGCCCTATTTTTCTTCTTCATCTGACCTAGATTCAAATTTACACACTGTGAAATAGCTAATAAATCCCCATTAAGGTTGTAAAAGGTGAAGGTTCAACCAATGTGCAAGTCATCAAGTTCTAATGTAAAACTGAATGAGCCTTGATATTAGCAGCAGTCTCAAAAAGTGAGGCTGAAAGGCTCTACAGGTTTCCAGCTTTTTTTATGGCAGGCATGTGTTAAAGCACCTAACTTGACATAACACTGTTAAGCCTGTACAACAACAGTGTCAACAACAGTGACAACAACAGGACTTAAGAACAGTAAGGAAAACATTACTGCCCCTTTCAAAAACAAAACATCAGTGGTTTTCTTTTTGCACCCAGAATTCTGCCACCAAGACACGTTTTATGCTCCACACATTCTATATATTTTACTGCAAGTAAACATAGTTCAATAAATATTTTCCAATAATATTACACCCTCTAAATACAAAAATTCATGTAAAGCTTCCATAAAACACATTTCTTTTGTGTATTTCTCCATGTCAGTGCTGCCCTCCTGAAATGCGGGGTTTTGCTTTGCTGTTGAAGCCTTGGAAAAGTGGTTTGTCTGTCCAAGTGGAGAGTACTGCTTTTTTTTTTCTTTCTCCTAGCCATAGAAAGTATTACAATGATTTACAGAGACACGCCGAAAGTAAATTATGTTGTAAACGCCTGTCCCTTGGGTCGACAAAGAATCACAGGGAAAAAATGCAAAAAGTTTGAAATTCCCAACAGCAAAGGTTGACAGGAAAATATGGTGTTGTTTTTCTATGAGTAAAAGTAACTTTTATGTTGTGTTTTCCCATGAGAAATTATAAACTTTCAAAGGAATTTTAGTCTCTTGTATGCACACATAAGAGCAATTTATCTGGTACTGCCCCAGTGAAAACACTGTTAAGACTTTAAAGCTGTTAGAACTATGGCTGAACTTCATCTAGGCTGCTACTACTTATTTGTTCTTGCTGCCTCTTCTTGTCAAAACATTTACTCAGACTTCGAAGAGTTGCAAGTTGGCAACGTGTTAATAATATTAGAATGCATTTGTGTCGGCCATGTGGCCGCAATATTTAAGTAAATTCATCACTTATTTAATGAATAATGAATTCACGAGAGTAGCTATGGAGACGTGGAACCATATGTAGTAAATTAAATGGGAACTTGTCAACGTACAGTAACAGTGAATGTCACCAAAGTAGTTGTGTCTGTTTTATAGCAGTGGTGATGCACTTACACCGAGGCTGGTCTGTATTTCTTACTAGGTAGAGTACAGCCACATTTTTTCACACCTAAGTTGCAGCAGTGATTTCTAACAGGTGTGGTAATAAAGTGAGAATTTACATGAGTTTCTTGTCGATGTATGCAGGAAAGGTGGAAGAATCTCAAGATATTCAGTCAGTAAATTACTTAACAACATTTTGAAAAGAAAGGTACAGAACTTCAGGGCTTTTTTTTTTTGTTTTGTTTGTTTTTTGTTTTTTTGGTTTTTTTTTTTCTGATGAGAAAATGCCACCAAGAAAAGGGGGTGGGTGTTACTCAGCTCGGTTCTCATCTGCCCTAATGCATAATGGAAATTCCAGACAAGGATATCTTCTAAGTTAGTTAACAGGGAAAATCAGACTTGAGGAGTAGTAAAGGATATACAAGAAGCTTGTTCATGGGAAATTGTGAAAAGAGGGTGGTGCATAAGGTCAGAAAACCAAATGCATCTCTGTTTGGCTTCAGAGCCACAAGCAGTTGTTTGGATATCACATCAAGACTCACTGTAATGTAAGATGTAAAAGTGTCATCTTGGTGGCCTCATTTACAATGTCCAGTGGTTAGAAGGACATCTAAAATCTTCTGGCTGAAGCCCATGGGCCTCCTTATGCCATTGCCACATGCAGGAGAGCCTCAAGTCCCCTAGCATGTGGCTGGGGGCATCCTGACACAACCTCTCCTACTGAAGCTGTATCATATTCACTGGGGTATAATACCCAGCAAATGTTTTAAAGGATTAAAAAAGGCTCATCTTCAAGAGAGGAGAAACGAGCCATAGTGCATTCTCAGGAATTATTTTAGGAAATGGAAGACTTGAATTCAGGTCAGTAGTATCAGTCAGGTAAGAAAGGATTTCAGTAATGGGAGTCAGGAGAATCACAGAATGGTTTGGATTAGGAGAGCCGTTAAAGCTCATCTCATTCCAACCCCTGCCATGGGTTGCTCTAAGGCTTGGCCTTGAACACTTCCAGGGCTGGGGCTTCCATCTCTGATTTTGCAACATGCAGAGCTCTCAGATAAACTGTGTTCAGAGGCTTCACTGGTCAAATGGTGTAAGACACTTAAAAATTAATGAAACTGATGATCCAAGTGTAGCTATGCAAGTGTACAGCTTTAGCAAGCACATGATATTTGGTAATGCACATGACAAAAGATGTTTCACCTACCTGAAAATCATCTCTGGTGCAATCCTGTCAGCTAAGGAATTTGGAATCTTCTGGTGAAAGCTTCAGCTGATGGGGGAACTTCATATTTTGTGCTTAAGTGCTGTGTTTTAAATGGAAATATCCTGCTGTTGATATAGCAGAAAAGACACTGTATACAACACGAATACTGTACTCCTGATAGTCAAAACACAGGAGAGGAGATAATTGTTAGGTAAAAAGAGCAGAGCTCATAAAGATTGTAGTCATTTTTATTTAAAATATGTTAGAAGACTACATCCAGCTAAATCCCAGCTTGTAGCAATGTTTATGCTTAGGACATCCCCTGAGGTTTCAGAGATTTTAAATGCTCTAAAACACCTGCAGACACATAGCCTTTCAGGTCAGAGACAGTTCCAGTCTTGTCACATTTCAGGCATAAGACTCATCTTTCCAGCAAGTTTTTCTTGAAGAACTCACTTTTTTCATCAAGCCTAATGACAGACTCTTACAATGATTACAGTCACTACTCTCTGCCCCCCTACACTGAATAACTCAGAGCCCACCTTCATGAAGACATAAGTCAATCAACTCATCCATTTTGAAAACTTCACTCCTGGAATCTTCATAATATTCATTACAATGTAATTTCTGGGATCCATGTCACACCTACAGAACTTTGCCTTTATTTTCTCAGCTGTTGGGTTGCGTTATATCTCGTCATGTCACGTCACGTTGAGTGGCATTATTGCCTTCAGAAATGATGGGATAGAGCGTGACTTGATGTGTTCTGAGTGATGTGACACAATGTGACATATGTCATAAAATCATTGTCACCCATCAAAAAAAAGTGACAGATCAAATTCAAACAAAGCTTACCATATACTTTTAGTGGCTACCCAATCAACTAAAAACAAACATCTCAAATTGGGAGCCAAAAGCGTGGGAGTGTGACTCATTTTTGGTCAGGTCTTATATGCCTAACTTGGCATTTTACATTTCTTCCACTTTTCTTCACACTGTATTATCCATTTGGTGGGGAGGAAACTTGTTCAGTTCATTTATATTATTCAGCCTGCGTATTTGTCAGACCATTACTTCTAAATATGTTCTTCAAGTCCTTTTCATGAATTGTCCCCATTTACCTTCTCTTTCTGGATGCATTTGAGTTATTATCATGCTATGAAAGTAATAATGTACAGAAAAGGTTGAATTTGTCATCCTGCAATGTTGTACAAGCCAAACTATCAAGAACAAGGAGATAATTTTCTGCAATTCTACATCTGAAGAACATGCTGTCTATTCAAAAATACCACATTGCTTTATTTCCAGTCTATATATCTGCTCATTAAACATTTCTAATAAGGAATGTAAGATAGGAAGTAGAAAATAAAAAGCACTTTTGCCTTGTAAATGAATTGCTGTGTCTCTGACTAAACCAATATCAGTGTGGGAATAGGCCCAAACAGCTTTGCAAGACTGGAGTTGGGACAACTGGCAACATGCAGCAAGTGGTACCAAAGCATTACCATTGCTCTAAAATTCATGGAGTCAAAGTCTGAAGCCATTTCCAAAGGGGAAAGGCAGCATCATTCAGTGGGGGGATGTGAAGGATGATGTGGGTGCGATCCATGGCTGCGATCACATAAGGGAACCCTGAAATGTCATAAAATCCCACTATGATCTGTTGTCACTACTGCTGGTTGTATGGAAAATTAACACATTTAATTAACTGCCTGACCAAAGCAGCTGTTACCTTATATAAAACCTTGAACATTGATGCCCAGCATATCCCACTAGGTGCTCAAATGTGCCAGTGGCATAAGACTGATTAGAGTTTAATACCAAGTGGCACAGCAGGACTCCTCTTGCAATGCACTCAAGACAAGATCTTCCTTAAATTCTTCATGGGACATAATGACGCTCCAGCCCAAATTGCTTAATAATGCTGTTTTTCAGGACAGCCAGCAAGATACACCATGCACTGCAAAACACATCCTGGCCAAACCAACTCCTTTTTCTGCTTTTGTTCCTGACATCTGAAAGTGTTCCTGCTGCTGAGACCATGGATGTGTTTGGCATGTGATTTCCACCGGAATACTACAAGTACTATTTTATTTATACTCCATTTCTATCATTTATGGCAGATGGTTACTTGCCTTGAATTTTTAAAAAATATCTTGGCTGCAGAATTTCAAATTAAAAGTAAACTCTCCAAGTCAGGGGCAACTGTAAGTTCAGTTATTTTTAACCAAGTTGGTTGGAGGGTGTTCTTTTTTTTGTAGTGCTCATCCTGTACATGAAAGTTTCCAAGCATGTGAGCATCCATATTTATATATAGTTTTGCTTGGAAACACTTTTCTCCTATACATCTGTGTACATACAGATTTCAATATTTAAACATTTAAGAGGTAAACCTTTTCTTCAGAGATGAAATAGCTACAAGTTATTATATTATGGAGGGGAATATGGTACATAGCTGAACATTTTATAAATAACATTAAAGTTATAAATCAAGATTTGGAATACAGCAACCTCTAGACAAGGAAAATTTCTTCTCTTGATATTTTTGCTATTAATTATCTTTCCAGTCCCCTTTCTGTGCTGTGATAGCCACAAATGCATTGTATCTAGAGAGTGCAAACTATACAGAGAAAAGGACAGTTTCTCAGCCAGTACAAACTGGCACAGCCCCACTGATTTCAGCAGCAAAATCCAGGTTTAATGTTTGGCCATTAAGCAATACCTCACTTGCATACAGTATTTTCTTCCATAGGTTTCAAATCACTGAGAGAGAAATAGTCCCCAATCCTGCAAACACTTATGTGTGTGTAACTGCACATATGGGAATAATCCCATTAAATCAATGGGATTACTCGTGTGCATAAAGTTAAGCATGTGTGTAAGTGCTTGCTGGAGCTGGGCCTGAGGGAGAAGACAGGATTTTTGAACCATTGGTACAGTGGGTGTGAATGTTCATATTCCAGTTGCATGGCTTCAAATGCTGCTTTCAAACTCAAATGTTTTGAAGGAAGAGTTTGCCCTCTTTTCCACCAAGACAGGATGTTGTAAGACTCTATAAACAATCTATTGTCATAGCAAAAGAACCACGTGTGAAAAGGTCTTCATAAATCTGAGCAAACTTAGTGCAGCCTACAAATTACCTGACAATCGGGGTGTGTTATCTGCCCACAGTCTTCTCACATATCCTTTTGTATTTGCAAATTTATGTAAACAAATTAAAATCTACAAGTTGTAAACTGTGCATAGCTGGATTTCATGTGGGTTTTTTCTTGGTAATCTCAGGTGGAAGAGTCCCTGGATTAGATATTTGAAAAATGCATGAAGCAAATAGAAATAGGAGTAATTAACTCAGTTAAGAAAGAATAAAAAGAGATCCATATATAAAGAAAAAAACAATTTGGCTGAGGTAAAGGGTGCAAAATTTCCTTGTGTAGGGAAGAAATGATTTAGCTCAAAATATTTTGGGAAAAGAGAAACCATGTAGAAAACAGAGTGCTCTGCTTGAAAAGTCTTACTTTCTGTCCAAGGAACAGCTAAAAGCTCCATAATCTTTGTATTGGTTAAAGAGAGATCTTCTTCCCTAAAGTTCTTCTTTCCTACCATAGTCCCAGTCAAATTCCTTGCAGACTTGGTTAGGAGAGGTTAAATGATGGGAAAGAAAAATCTTCAAGTACCAAGTGTTTTACAAAAAATATATTGGGGAGTGGAGAGGGTGGGAGAGGGGAAATGCAAAAATAATAATATTTCATTGAATCAGTTAGGTTGAAAAGATCCTCAAGATAACCAACTCTAACAAGCCCACCACTAGACCATGCCCCTCATTGCCACATCTACATTTGTTTTAAATCCCTCCAGGGATGGTGACTCCACCACTGCCTTGGGCAGCCTGTTCCAATGCTGATAAGCCTTTTTGTGAAATATTTACCCGCTATCCAACCTAAACGTCCACTGATGCAACTTGAGTTCATTTTGTCTTCTCCAGTTGCTTGATACTCAGAAGAAGAGCCTGACCCCGCCCGGCTCCCCCCTCCTGTCAGGGACTTGCAGAGAGAGAGAAAGTTCCCCCTGAGCCTCCTTTTCTCCAGGCTGAGTGCCCCCAGATCCCTCAGCCACTGCCTGTGTCCCAGATCCTTTCCCAGCTCCACTGCTCTTCTTTGGAGCTATTACTATGACATATCAAATACGAATGTGCACGTGTATGAATCAAAATATACCTATTTATCTGACATTTGAATCCTGATAGTTCACATTCCTATCAAAGCTGCTGAGAGCAACAGAGCAAAGTCTGGGACAGTAAAAAGCATGGGGACTACAACAAGCTTGACCCTTATATATTACAGACATAAAGCCGGAAAATTGTGTGTGGTCTCTCTCTGATGCCCTACTCAAGATTTTTATTGCAAACACCTTTCTTCAAACATCCATTTAACATGCATCCATCTGTCAAGCGATGTTTTGCACAGCAGTGTTAATGTGCATGTGCCCCCTTCCACTTTGGTAGTTCACACCTTTAACTAGGGCTGGAGCCAGAGTGCAATAAACAGGCTTCCACAGTTCTGAGTATAAAAGGCTTAAAATGTGAGAGACACTTCATCAAAAAAACAAAAGACCAAGACAGAGCAGTTCGTAGCTTTGAAAGGCACAGGGAGTAGCAGGCTTTAAAACCTGGCTTGCAACTACCTCTCCTAAAAGGTAAGAATTATGAACAATAGCTCAAAAAAAGAGGGTAGAAAGTAATGTCTGATGGGAGGGACACAGCCACAAGCTGAAAAAGGTAGTACTCGACTGATTCCCAACCAGGTGTTGCATCCTAACTTGTTTAAAAATATTTCTGGTTGTGTTTAATTAGGTGCGACAAAAGATCCTCAAAGAATGTACCAGTTCAAGCCGTAAGTTTGCCTGCCATATTTCACCTTTGTTCAGGAAAAAAACTCTCAATGAGATATAAAAACTTGAAAAAATATAGTATGAAAGTTACTGCCTTAATGAAATATTAAAAATGCATCAGGAATACTGTTCTGGCATTAAAAATAAACAATAACATTTCTTCCTAGATACGGTTCACTTCAATTCTTTAAAAATTAATTATTACCTCTTTAAATATTTGATTAAATTAGATTTGGGTGGGTTATCACTACCCACAAAATACACGCTGTTGTGTATAAATTTGCTTTCTCCAGTTTCTGACATGTACAGGCATGTTATACAGTTGTTTGATTATTAGAAAACTAAATCCAATGACTGTTTTGGCAGTTTGCAAACTATATACTATTGAATCCTGCCACTTTGAATGAAAATGCAGTATTATGTTAGAAATCTCTAATAAAAGAGGGAAAGTAAAGCAGCAAAATTACATTATGTGATATTTGGGATTTTCACATCGTATCTTATCATGTTGCTATATCTCACACTCTAAAAAGGCCACATTATTTTTAATAATGGTTAATTAGGATTTGGGGATAATAGCTCAAAAATCATAAGAAATTTCTAAGCATACAAAGACTATTCTGCTTGCAGTGCATGAGGATTTATAACTACTTAGATAGCAAGGAGAGAATAAACCCTCCAGCATGTCCTAAGAGAGGTAAGACAATTATTTCTCAAGCATTATGATAAAAGTAATTTAGGATGTCCAACTGGCTAAATAAGTAGTGCTGCTGAATGAGCACAGAGGCTGATAGTTATAAAACATTAGTTTAAGTGAACACCTGGAAGTGTCCAAGGCCAGGTTGGATGGGGCTTGGAGAAACCTGGTGCAGTGGAAGGTGTCTCTGCCCATGGCAGGAAGTGAAATGAGATGGGCTTTAAGATCCCTTCCAAACCAAACCATTCTGTGATTCCATGATAATAATAATAATAATTTTTAAAAGTTACTTCTGTCATCCCTTTCTGCCCATGTTTACACAGAGAATTAGGGATCCCAGAATGTCAGTTTGGCAATCTGCTTTCACATATGACTAGACAACTGAACAACAGCAAAAGTTTCCTCAATCATTTTCTTTGTGACCAACTGGAAGAGAAGGCTTGAGGCTTAAGAGAGAGGTTGTCAGTTCTTGGTCTCTGCACCAGTATTGTTAAGAGGAAAACACAAAGGGGAAGGATTTGTTTTGACACTGGAAATGAGGACAGGTACCAGACAGGAGCAAAGCTGAGAGTTGCTGTTCAATCTGCACAGACGAGAGGGAAGTCAGCAGAAGTTTTGGTCATTAGAGACCAGAACCAGATTTAAATGTGTGACAGAGAAGATAAAAAAGAATCTCTGCTGCATTTTCTAAACAGCCACCTGAATTTGACTTACCAAACTTGATTATTTAATTACTAATTTGTCCTTATCAAGAAAAATAGATGTAGGCTTCATGGCTGAAGCAGCTGAAAAAGTCATGGAATCCTAGCAAGGTTTGGGTTGGAAGGGATCTTAAAGCTGATCTAGTACCAACCCCCCCCTAATGGGCAGGGACACCTTCCACTTGACCAGGTCACTCTAAGCCCCATCCAAAGTGGTGTATGTATAATTTTGGATGCATATGTATATTTTTTGAAAGATCAGTTGATGTGGCACTTTACTAGAAATCAAATATTCTGAGATTCACAATGGGCTTTCCATTTCATGCCTTGTCCAGAAAGAAATGATTGAGTTTGAAACTAACAAGAACATTTGGGTTTGGGGGTTAGAGCTCTCTTCTTTCAACTATATTGAAAATATCCAACTTAATCCTCAGAAAGCCAACATTAAAAAAAACCCCAAAATCCAACCTTCCCTTTAGATTAGAATCACAATCTCACAATGCCAACATCTGGTCCTGAGAATATACGATGGCTGCTTTGAAAGGATAATTGACTTCATGGCGAGGTGCTCTGTTCATTGTTCAGTTATTGTGGATGACACTTCCTCTCCACTTGCGCCACAGCCCATGGAACGCTTCCGCTTGGCACCACACTGGAATAGCACAGGGAGTGCTCTTATACTGGGCAGATACAAAAGACTTGCACTGCAAATTGATCATTCCTTGAGACTGTATTAAAAAAAATTGAGCCAAATTATATAAAAAATTGTCCAAACTAATTGTCCAAAAAATTGTGCAAAAAATTATTTGCAAAAGTTTAGGTTTTTCCCTTACAGATTGCAAATGGAAAATTTTTAAGGAAAATATGTTGGGGGTTTTTTTTAATGACAGAGTTCAGGTTTTTGCTAATTATATGTGCCTCAAAATACTGCATAGATCATTAGAAATGCAGAAATAAGAATGAGGGTTTTATCAGAACAAAAATAAATGTTTTCATATAAGTGTTCCTCCACATCTGTCATCAGCATCCCATACTTTTCCTCACTCTCTGTAAAGAGTTCAGGCTTCAAACTTCAAACATCTGTTTAACTGCTAAGGTGGGTAGAATTCCCTGACTCCTTATGCGTCCTTCCATTCATTAAAATGCCCAAATGAATTTCATCACTTCTGCTTTGAAGGAAGGAGGCCAAGCAAGGTCATGTTGGGGCAAGAATGGGACTTGGAGCAACCTGGTCTAGTGAAAGGTGTCTTTGCCCATGTCAGGGAGTGGAACTAGATGGTCTTTTGGGTCTTCTAACCCAAACCATTCTAGGATTCTATGACTGTGACTCAGAATGTACACTTTCAATCACCTACACCTGACTGCAGGAGTCAGCTCCCTGCACTGCATTGTGTAGTTTTACTTTTTGGTTTTTTTTTTTTCAGTCTGAGATGCTGAACTTTGCAGAAAGATTGAGTTACTGGCATGAACTGCTCCCATCTCTCAAAGTAGCACAGGCTGCTCAAACTAAAATAGAACTAGAGTGGACTGAAGAGGCTGAACGAGCCATTCATCCACCCTTCGCTCTGAAGTAGAGACATCCAAATAATAACAGTGAAATCCGGAGGAATAGCAACTATCTTGTGGAGAATGAGAAAGAAAGTGTCTGGAGAACCATCCTGCAGATTGAACTCTCTTCCTGCTTCAGAGCCATCCTCGGGTGCTTCAGCTCAACAGCTATAGACAGCGCTGAGGCACTCAGAGCAGTAGGGCAGGAAGCTGGGCACAGGCAATAGTGCAGGAAAAATGTTTTCATGATTATATATGTAATAATCCAAGCTCAATTTGCATATTTTGATTTTGCTATTCACTAAAGTTGGGTCCCTGAGACACTGTGTAAGGTCACTTGTGGAGCACTGGAAAGTGGTGCATCAGAGGCAATGGGGAGAGCTCACCCTCGGCCAAGAAATCTGCCCAAAAGTGGAAATAAATTGTTCCTGTTTGGTAAAAAAAAAAAAAAAAAGAAAAAGAAGAAAAAAAAAAAAAAAAACAAAGCAAAAAAGCACAGCTTTGGATGGGAAGACTGTTTCCACAGCCAAGAAGAATTATTTAAGTTGGCAGATATAACACGGCCAGTTGATCCCTTGCCTTTCATATTCCTACTTGCCTGCCTGCCTCCTCCTTGGGACTGTTTGAAGGAAAGGAAGGAGCAGACAGATGTTCCTTGCCTGTGCTGGTGGGGCATCAGGGACACAGTCGTGCTTCTTGCCTCTCTTCAGACCCACCCAGCTGGGAGTCACAACTCGCAGCTGGGTCACCACGGTCTTCCCATCAACCTGGGAAGGTGATGGCTTCTCAAAACCCTTGCAACTGTAAAAGAGAATTTTTGAAAAGAAAAAAAAAAAAGAGAGAGAACAAATTACCATGAAAGGAAAATTTGTTCATCCTTTCTGCTACTTCTGTTTCTTCTTGTTGTCTTTGGAGAGACAGGCTGGTAAGGAGAAAGTGAGATGGTTACCTTCTCCCCTGAGCTCCTACAGCTTCCAGAACTGGGACAGCTTCCAGATATTCCTTGTCCGTGTCTTCTTGAAGAACTTGGGACAAGGCCCTGTACCAACAGGACAAGGGGGAATTGCTTCAAACTGACAGAGGACAAGGTTAAATCAGAGATCAGGAAACAATTCTTCCCTGTGAGAGTGGGCAGGCCCTGACACAGGTAGACCAGAGAAGCTGTGGCTGCCCCATCCCTGGAAGGCCAGGTTGGGCGGGGCTTGGAGAAACCTGGAATAGTGAAAGGTGCCCCTGCCTATGGTAGCGGGATGGAACTGGATGAGCTGTAAGGTCCCTTCCCATCCAAATCGTTCTGGGATTCCACAGAAAGTAAAGAATGGATTTCCTTCCTTTAAGTACTGGCACTTGTGGAACAGGATGCTCAGAGGTTTCAATTTCACTGTGAGGACAAATCCATGATTTGTGCAATAATACCAGTACCTGCTGCTAGGCATTACCTTGCACTGTATGTGTAGTTTGGATGAAAAAGGAACATCTAAACTTACATGATTTTATTTCATTGTAAAATGGATCTGGAAGTCCTTGGGCTGCTGAAGGCAGTAGGAACCCAGCACGGCAATGGGGGTTGCCTCTTCTTTTTCCCTTACCTTCAGGTACTAAAGGAACTGGAGAAGAGTTACCAGGAAAAGGAAGGAGCTGATGAAGAAGAATAAGGACAAGAGTGTTATTGCTTTGTCTAAAGGACAAATTTCATTCAGTTCCCCACAGGACAGTAAATGAGTGGCACTGTGGGAAAATTTACTCCATGGCTGATGCTCATGGCTCAGGATACAGCAGATCCCCATTTTAACCCTGCACCTCTCCTCCCTAACTGTTGCTGTGTGAAGCACCATCCATCCTGAACACATCACACCATTCCTCTTTGTACCTCTCTGCAGCTCATATTTCCTCCATTCTCACGCAGTACTTAAAATCAACACATAATTCATCTTTTTTTTTTCCCCCAAAATTTTTTTAATGCAATCTTTTCTGGCAGTATTCATTCTCATGTTCTTTTCCTCTTGACAGGCAAATTTCCTCTGATCCATTCAGAAATAAAGCATAAATGATACCATATCACAGTTTCTAGCATTTCCTTCTCGATATATTTCCTTTTTATGGTGTTTTCCCTTGGGACTTCCATTTCCAACAACATGTTCTGCTATCAGCAGGTTAGATTTAGGAATAGCTAGATAGATCTTAAAGCCAGTGGTCTTTAATAGAAGTGAAGAAAAGGAACTGTATGTCATGATGCACGACAATTAAGAGTTTTATGAAAATTAAAAAAAAAAAAAGACAACAAAAAGGGATAAAATTTTTCTTTCTTACAAGAAATCAGCAGGGGTTACCTACGACAATGCTGATGAGACATTCTGCCTTATCCGTTCTCAGATTAAGTTCATGTACTCCCTAATCTCTTTCTTCCTTTCTTTTGCCCTTTCCATCCTTCCCACAGCCACTCCTTTCCTGGAACCAAAACTCATCTCAGTTACTTCTGCCCCACCTTAATCAAGCACAAAACCCCAAAACTCACCTGCAGCATCAAGTCCCCAGAGCCCATGAGAGGAGTGAGACCTTCTTTGTTTGAAGGATTAGGATGTTTTAGCTTTTTTTTTCAACTTATACATTTGGAGACAGGAGCTTTTGGGGGGGATTCCGCTTAGTGCTGTAACTAATCACCTGGTTTGCTTTAATGCAGAATTTTTCTCTTAATGGGTAGTAATAGGAAAGAATTGGAAGTCAGCTCAGAGATGTAACTCTGTGTCTTCTGGAAGTGATCTGACTGTTGGATCAGGGTGTCCCTGGCACATTTGTAGAACAAATTCATATGTCGACTTCCACAAAGCACTGGTAATGCCTAAGCTTGCCAGCTCTTCTGTTCCACTGCAAGAGAAACAAAATCCAGACTTTAAATCCAGCCTCTGCAGCCTGTTCCAAGTCTAAAATTTAAACACAGAGATCAGAGGCCATCTCTCCAATGCTGGTTCTGGTTAATCAAAAGCTTAAATGGACTCCTTTTCAGATGAAGATAGGATATTGTTGAAACCTTTAAATATATATATATATAATTTCATTTTTAAAATCTATTCAATGTGCCAGAGACATTTGGAGAAGAATTGATCTCTTGTGGTTTCCATAATTTAAAGCATCTCCTGGATCAGGTAATCTCAACAGACTGGTGCATCCACCTGGGCCAAAATTTCATGCTTTATGTGTATATAGATTGCATAAAGTGAAACGTGTTCACAACAGATTTGCTTAGCTGGCCCCACATTAATTGCTGCTGTGCCTACAGAAACTTCACCAGACACAGACTGAACACTCGTTTTCATTTAATCAAGCTCCTAATTTGCATCTTGTATAAAGTTTCAGCTTATGACTGATTTGAAAAGGCTGCCCTGTCCCTAGAGGGTTGATACATGATATTTTACAGGGTATGATAAATAATATTTTTAAAACTTAAATAAACAAGGTCTCTGAGTGTTTTTCCCTGAAAAGTTTTATTACATTTATGACAATTTAAATATGCCTCTTGAGAGCCAAACCATGAAGATAAGAAATACAGGACCAGACAAGGGAACACAAAGACATTTCAAAAGAAGGCAAAGCCTGACATTTGCCCCACTTTTGGATGACCAAAACCTACATAAATAAATTACTAAATAAGCTTAGTATGAGCTCATTCTGCTTTTTCATATACCTACAGCAAAAAAGAATCGCATTTTACTGCATGAAAACCAGGTGACAACATATTTAAATTCTGTATAAAATAATGAGCTGTATTTTCATTTGAGATGTGTCAAAATAAAATACCACTGGGAGAAAGTGTGTCTTACTGAATTCTTTATAATAGGCAACATAACCAGCAATGTGTGAAACCAGAGAAATTCAAATCCACACATCAAGAATCACCTTTAAAAAGTGGCAGGAGTGGGTTATCTTTTAACTCTTTTTGGCTCTTCCTATTAGGATAGGTCAGGGAGAGAAGAACCCTCTAAAAGATTTTGGGATCCATTGGGAAAACAGTAATTTTATGTCAGATATTGGTATTTTGGGGAATGTAATGTCCACCAGAGTGTACAAAGCCGGAGTGGAGCTGCCTGAGGTTTCTGCTGAGCACAGTCAGGGAGATCTTGAAACTCGGTCTGACAGGACCGACTGTGTTTTGGGGTTTTGTACTTATTACAAACTTTACTGATTTTGCATGGGGGGAAGAAAAAAAAGGGTTGTGTTGTGCATGAGCATGTAAACCAAGAATGGATGAAATGCACCCACAGATCACTCCTCTTTCTGTGGCAGATGCGTGACCTTCAAATGCCCCATTGAAATGGAAACCAAATAAAACTCAAAAAACTGCAAAACAAAACAAAACAAAAAAAGAAGAAAAGGGAAAAAAGGATGTGGTTTTCTTTTCAAAGTAAACAGAATGAAGTGGAGGTACATGAAAAAATTAATCTCAGAAAGGAGCTTTATCTCGACCACCTTCCTGCAAGAGGGACATTGGCAAATACATCCCATTCCTTGGAGACCATCCAGAGGAACTTTCTTCTCCTCTTGATCTGAGTCTGTATTTGCAGCAAAAGCTTCAGCCAATGGTTTGGTTTTTGCTATAAGTGCTCATACATCTGGAGCAGATGTTATCTTTAACTCACACCACACCTGTACTGCAGGTCCTAACCGTGCCTGCAAAGCATCTGAACATTTAAAATGTTTCTGTCCCTGCTATAGTTCTCAGATGAGCACACAATAAGTTAAAGTGCATCTAAGCAATAAACAGCTTCAGTGGGAGTGAGTTTAATTTTAAGCATTTCGGCCTTCCCATGCAAGTATTTTAACAACTACCTGTATTCCAGCTCTCAGCCCTCCCTTTCCCACTCTAAGCACAGCAATAATCAACCTGACATCAGCAAAGAGATCAGAGGAAAAACAAGCTCCCTTCCATGTTCAGCGTCCCTCCCTTTCCCATCTCAGCTCATCTTTCATCCCTTTTCCAGCACCCACATGTGTCTGTGCCTTAGCACTGAGCCCTGAGCAGACCCCTCCTGGACACAGCTGGGTTGCTGTTCCCTTGGAGCTCACACACTGTGCTCCATCAGAACTCACCAGTGACATTCCTGCACCCTCCTGCATTGCTCACCGTCACACGGTCTCCCTCCAAACTCAGATGGGTGACAGATGCTTTTTATCCCCATTTTGTCAGCAGGATAAAAATAAGTGATTTAAATCAGTCTCTCTTTAGTACCCAACCAGCTAGTCCTGCCTAATATTTGTAGTCTAAATAATCGCCATATGTGGCGGTGGAATACAAGTTTGTGGCCTTTTTTTTTTAAAATAGAAGTTAATCCAGCTTTGAGCTGGATTAATTCTCAATGAGGCTTGGGGACAGACAGCTGTTTCTCTTCTCTGGCCTGGGAATACTGCCCTGAAAAATCCACCTATACTAAGAATCTCTGACGGACTCAAGTTGTGCTCATTTTCAGACCCTTGTTCAGGGGCAGCATTGCACCGATGTCTGCTTCTCAAATAAAATAAAAAAGTATGACATTTGGAAATGTTTTGTTGACTATTTTGCCATGGCATAAGAAAGACTTCAAAGCTCCCATCTTCATCTGGAGAGCTGGGAAGGAAGAATATTTGCAAAGGAGACATTTGACAGGAAAATCAGTATTAGCCTGTAGGGTGGTAGTGGAGCCAGATAAATCCTGTGCTGGCTCTTAAGGCTGAAACCTCACAGAAACAGTTTTAAGGAAACAAGCCCTGAAGTGCTTATTTACCCTGTGCCACATGACAAGCAGTGGTGAAAAAAAAACAGCAGGAGAGAAGAGGAGTAAAAGAATAAATCAAATAATATTCCCTTGTATTTTTCAACCTGGTCATCCTGAAAGAAAAATTGGCTGTCCTACCTGCATTACACGTTTCCTTATTATTCCTTGGCCTGAGTGTCCCCGAAAGTATACCCACAGCCATAAAAATTACAAAGAGACCCTGTTTTGGCTGGCAAACATGGGAGGTGTATTATATCCAATATGCATAGTTCATTACAGTAGCTGGGGAATACAATTTTTAAAGGAAAGCTAATACTCATACCTGACCTTTGAAGGTAAAACCAGTTACTTGGCAAGATTTAAATCTCTGTCTTTGCTGTTTTGTTTTCTCAAGCAGATTATGTAAGCAAGTCACCTCACACCTAAACTGTGTCTCAGTTTCTGTTTGTTCTGCTATTTTATTGCCACTTTTGAAAATTAATAATTCAATGTTCTAATATTAGCTGTCATCTTAGCTGTGATAAAATTAATAATTCATCAAACTGATATCAAACAAATGGCACCTTTTTATGCTGGATGAAGAATATACTTTGCTGCATTTATGGAGCTAAATTTGGTGA
>VXBX01009108.1:457426-554541 GCA_013400415.1 Scytalopus superciliaris
AAAAAAAAATAGATAATGAGAAGCAGAGAAATCTCTGAACATTCAGGAATAACATTCACAAATATCCTCAAAGAAGAGTCACGGGATCACAGAATAGTTAGGGGTGAAAGGCACCTCTGGAGATCATCTAGTCCACCCCTCAAGAAGGTCACATAGCCCAAATCAAATGTCTCTGAGACCTACTTGTTACAGTGGTCCCTTTCAAAAAACTATTACTGCACAATAAAAATATATATGCATTATATAATAAAAGTACCTCTTAAAAAAGCATTATTTACCATTTTCGAATTATGTTTCTGCTACATCTTATTTTATCATCGTGCTTTTCTCAGCTGATTGGACTCAGAGAAGAGTTACATTTGTATTCTTTTTTTTTTTTTTTTTAACATTGGATTTATATATTTCCTCCAAAAAAATGAGTTAATACTTTTCAGAGTGGAAGTTTGTTATTCACATAAACCACCATACCATTCTTTGGTATAAATTAATAATGTTGTATTTACCTTTCCTATAAGGAAATAAGGTAAACCACGCATTTCGAGCATCAAACTGCAGTGTTTGAACACTTTATCTTTCTCGCTTTTCTTATTTTTTCCTTTACATTTTCTTTCCTTTTTTTGGCAGAATTGTCTTGGTATCTTCAGGGTCTTTGGTACTCCCAAGCAAGAAATTACAGCATCTGGCAGCTCTACCAGGTTATCTGCACACATCTAACACCAGATATATAGCTGACATTTCACAGGATGCTGGAATGTGCTCCATTATCTCTGTAGAAGCACTTTGTAAACTTGGATGGGATCCAGTTAAGGAGCCAAAAACAATACCATGGAAATTACCTGACCAGTCAAGTCTATAAAAAGTGAGTTACAGACAGCATAAGCTAAAGCCAATAATTCTAACAAATATTCTTTGAGCATCCCATAAGTTAAAAATTGTATAATTTAGAGTAATGAGGACATTTAAATGCTTTAAAGTGAATAAATAACAAAAATATCAGCTATGTTTGTCTGAAAAGTTGTCAGATTTTAATGCTTGAGCCAGGTTGATTGCAAATGTGTTTGCTGGCAAGCACTGTGTAACTTCAAGCTGGACTCTGGAACAACCTCGTGGGTGGATTATGGGACCCCCGAGAAGCACCAGGCAGCACTGAGCAGTGCTACTGGATCAGACTTCAGCTTGTGTTCCCATGACACTCAAAGGAGGCAAAATAGGCACATTTTCCACAAGTTTGTAAACATAAGGCAGCTTCCAGCAAAAGCAGTGAGAAAATTTCAGAGATTTGGGGTTTTTTTGGGGCATCTACTCCATGTCACTGGTGGGAGCTGGGAAAGTGACTGTTGCAACAAAATGGACCATGGGCTCTTTACGAAACAGGATGAAATGTTTATATTTGGCTCTTGTGGTGATGGATGTTAAAAAAGCAAGCTAAGAAAAATAAACATATTAATTATGTGTCAAACCACAGGACATCTCTTAGGACACTGTGATGGGAAGACTCAAATGTTACAGCTAACTTTGCCTCATTTCAATGTATTTCTTGATGAGGTTTATTAATCTTTAGGGAGAAATGAATCTCAGAAATAGTATTTGCTACTGTGACCTTCTGTATTTCCTCCTCATGCTTAAAGGCAGGATGATGTCCATCCCAAAAAGAATCTAGGTGGTGGCAATATGTATGATCATAGTGACTTAAATGCATCCCTCTGCTCAGATGGGACTCAGAAACCAGTGTCCTTGTGTCTAAACTGCACTAGAGGCTATTTAGTTAAGGAAGTAGAAGCATTTCCCTCCTTCTCTACTCCTACTGAGAGAATTTTAAAGTCACTCAGCTCATTCCCCATAATTTCTCTCTGTAGCCCAATAAAATGGATAATTTTCTGTTTCTCAAAATCAAAATTCAGAGGGAAACTGCAACCACACTAGAAGGGCAGAAATACATTTCACATTCCTTGCTCCAGTGCATAGAATAAGTCCTTTAACTAAAGCAACTCTCTGGTCAAGCTTACGCTTTTTTAATTTTATTTTTTTTTTTTTAATTGTAGCCTCCTGTGACTCTGTAATTTATTTTATTTTAATTGTTCTGGGTGTGTGAATGTCTCAGAGTGCCCCAAACAAAATCGGGGCTGTCAGAAGATGCGATGCTGCGTCATCACGCAGCCCATGGCCAGGAGCCAGCTCTGTCAACACTTGGCTTTGTACTGTCCGGGGGAGAGAAGCTGATTCTTCAGCAGTGTCTAATCAGCTTAAAACAAATCTGGAAGATGTTACTAGAAGACAAGATGAGATCCAGGCCACAGCAGCCTCTGCATACAAAGAAGTGAAGGGTTTTGTTTGAGAACAAAATTGAAGAGGTGGAAACAACACTTGACAGTTTCAACAGGATTTTAACTGTGAATAAGAAGGAGTGCACTACTGTGTTAGGGAACTGGACTACTGGTACCTAGAGAAAGGATCTCATTATGTCCCCTCTGCTGCAGCAACAGAGGGAAATCTCAGGGATTCATCAGGGAATTAGATCTCCTAGGAAGCAATAGAAGATTTTCTGTACGTTCATAGCAGCCTTCCAGCAACTAAAGGGATCTACAAGAAGGTTGGACAGGGATTTTTTACAAGGGTATGCAGTGAAGGAACAAAGGGGAAAGGTCTTAAACTGATGAAGTTAGATATAGATTAGGGATTAGGAAGAAACTCTTCCCTGTAAGGTTGGGCAGGCCCTGGCACAGGTTGCCCAGAGAAGCTGTGGCTGCCCCATCCCTGGAAGTGTCCAAGGCCAGGCTGGATGGGGCTTGGAATAATCTGGTCTAGTGGAAGGTGTCCCTGCCCATGGCAGGGAGTGGAACAAGATGAAGTTTAATTTGCCTTCCAATGCAAACCATTCTGTGATTCTCTGATTCATCAGATCCTGGTTAATTCTTCAAAGGAAGCCAAAATCAAATAAGTTGGAGGGTAACAATGACAAGAAACAGTTACCCAATAAATCACAGGAGGTGTATATAGAAAAGGTAAATACATACTTCTAATTTATGTAACAACTTCCATCTGAGCCCATCAAAAGGTTTCAGAAACTGAATGTTTTCATAGCCAACACAGACATGAGTGAGCTGCGCATTTATCTTCAGTGCCTCATCTGGAAACCTCCTAACAGCCCTGGATCACACAGGTGTGCTTGCAAATGAAAAACTGAAGATTTTCTTTGGGATTTGTTTCTGGAAAACTCTGTTTCCTTCTGACTCCATGCAGTAGAGGAATGAAGGTAGAAAGCTGAATTTTCTTTCCTGTCTGCAATCACCTGAGCTGGTCCACAGGTCAATACCAAACAATATAACCAAGATACACCTTTCCCCTTTCAGGATTCAACTGCAAGAACAAGCGTGTCATTTTGGTACCCAGAAAGGGAATAGAAGTAGAAAAGTGGTGGAGTTATTGGAACCTTCTCTTCCTGCTACTGAGAAGGTGCTATAAAGGTAAGAGAATGATGTGTCTAGGGGAGAGTCATGTGCTGGCCTTAAAGAAGAAAAGAGAAACTAACACCTAAGAATAATTTTAAAACAATCAGGTAAGGTGTTTTATAAAATAGTTGTTGCTGGGACAAGAGGCAAAAGAGAGAGTTGTCATACAAAATTCTTCCCCCCAACCTGAATGAAACCTTCAATCACTAGCATAGATTCAAAACTAGTGGGAAAGAGTCAGGAAGAAGCAGAAATGTGCTGCCTTTCCCACAGCTGCTCAGTAGGACCTGTAATTTTCCATCATCTGCATCAGAATAGACAAAGCCTCAGGAGGCCCGGTATCTTCAACTCCAATAGACACCACATCACCCTTTTTTATTTTCTCCCTTATCCAACACGTTATAATGATTAAATTTAAGTTATTTTCTTGTTAGTAGAGGGGCAAATAGCTCCCAGTGAAAAGAAAATGCTTTCCTTATTGCAGACACAGAGTACCAAGATGTATTCCTCTTCCTTATCACCTCAGAAAAAGACCTCACCTTTTCCCTACAATATTTTATCCTTGCTGTTTGTCTTCTCTCAGAGGTCTCTTCCCTCATTCCCTTCCTTTCAATTCCTACTCATGTACTGATGTCATGGCCATTGGCTCTGACACCTTACAGGGAGCAGAGTTTATCCCCTGCCCTGCAGGGCTGCATTTATTAAACCTCCCCAACTTTATTCAAGTAAAGCCTGGTGAAACATTCTTTCACCTGATGTGGAAATTAACCCAATATCTGAGTTGAGGCAAATTCTTCTACCTCTCTGTAAAATGTTGTAATTCATCTTTTTCACTTTACATGAGGATTTTTCTCCTGGTCTGTGAAGCAGGTCGGATTACCTTTGATACTTTGTCAGTATACGAATGGATAGGGTATTATAAACTCTAATTTACAGTCTCCTGTAACTTACTGTATATAAAATACCAAAAGATTACAGACCCACTTTGGTTAAACCCCTAAATATCTGCATGCTTAGCCAGGTTGGGTCACAAGAGCCATTGCTTTTCAGTCCTGAAGGATCCCTGATCTGACATCGCCCGAACGGTGTGGCCACAGAGTTTGAGCTACTGCTATTTACCCAGTGATGCCCTGGGTCACACCAAACTATTTTGGATTCTTGAATTTTCCTTCTTGTATTTCCTGAACCCACACAACACATTACAGTTTATTACGCCAACCTCTGCAGTCAGAGGATCCAAACCTGTCCAGGTTATAGATCAGGCATTGTAATATTGATGTTCTAGAACCATGAAACACTTTTTAAGTAGCACAGGGCACTGCAGAATGCTTTAATAATTGCTTTCAGACTCTTTCATAGTATCATAGAAGAGTTTGGGTTGGAAGGGACCTCTAAAGGTTGCCTAGTCCAACCTGTCTGCCATTAAGTAGGGACTTCAACTAGCCCAGGCTACTTGGAGCCTTGTCCAAACCAGCCTTGGATGTTTCCAAGACTGAGGCATCCACCACTCCTCTGGGAAATCTTTTTTTTTCTTTCCTCCTTTCAAATCAATAATTCCATTTTCTTCCTTCTCTTTTGCTCTTTTCCCACTTCATTGTTGCATTGACATCAATGGACAGGAAGATTTGAGATCTTCTTTCCACTCTCTCTTTCTTCACTTATTCCACCCTGCCTGGGATTTCACATTGCCCACCACAGAATAGTCCCATAATAAAACCTGACACCACAATGGACACTAATTACAAACTTTGCCACTAAACTAAATTCCATGTCTAGCTGAGGGAGCAAGGAGAAAGCAACATATGCTGTGGCAGAAAAACCTTTGGCTGCTTAAGTTCATCTCACCCCAGCTCAAAACACTCTGGGCTGAAGCCATGGCAGCTGCATTTCTTACCTTGGGAAGAGACAGAGGGGATGCTGCAAGCTTAGCTGAATGTCTGTTTGACTTCCACATCTTCCTCATCTTGGGGAGATGATCCCAAGAGGCCATTGAATTCTCCATGATGAGGAGTGTGGGCTGATTTATGCTGCAGTTCCCAGTGTGGAAACTGGTCTGTGAATAAAGACCCGAGTCTGCAGCATCTTCCATCATGACAAAGCACACAACTGTGCAAGAAACCTTTTCATAATCATGAGAGAAAAGAGAGAGAAAAAAACAACTCAAATTCTTAAATGTATTCAGGCTCAGCTGGAATTCGGACCAAGAGATGGACTAGCTACTTACTTATCCCAGAGGCACATTCACCCCTCTCTATAATTAAGCTCTTGGGCTGTTTTGTTAGTGTTGAGAAGCAGGCTTTGCCAAAAGTCATCTGGCTTTCTCCCTTAGAACAGTGACAGGTTTTTTTTTTTTTTTCCCTCCTTGCTAAAGAAACCTTTCAATTCCATTGCTTATGTGCTTTAGGTATAATTATTTTTTTTTTACCTTTCACAGTGTTATTTCCTACCCATAAAATTACACAAAAATGGTCATCAGTGAGCCTGCTGAAAAGACCAGCCACCATACATTGCAGAGAATAACCTTAAAAAAAATAAAGACCATACTTCTTTTAAAGATCTTGCTCTAAACAAACTGAATTATTCATGCATAGAATTGTACAGCATTAGAACACCTGTTTTCAATCATGCATAATGTAAAATCACTCATTACCTCACAAGAGCCTCTACATCTCCAGCAATCAAATGGCATTGAAACAGCCGAACAGGTGCTTGGCAGGTGGATCCAAACAGATGTTGTGGGCTTGGTTGTCTTTTCTTGTACAGGTGTGGTGATCTTGTTTTCAATGGCATAATTGCTATTTGAATAGGTGATATTTAATTCTTACGTGCCTTAATATTTATTTTTGCTTCTTCAATTCCTTTTTTTTTTTCCCCACTTTGCAAACTGCACAGTCTCGAAGCAGCTTATGGGATGTGTGAAATCCCTGGGCTGAAACATGAGTTATGCAATGGAAAGCACAGTTCCTCTTACTCAAACCTGCATGCCACAAATTGTCCCCTGGGAAGCCTTGTCCTTTTTCTAGACAACTTATGCAAAGCCACCACAGAGACCACCAGACTCTCAACTGGGGTCCAACATTCCCTTCAGGAAGGATATTTAACTGCATGGAGATATGATAAACCTTCATAGACACAATGAATCAACCAGGAAATGGAGAAGATCTCTGCATGTTTTTCCAGGATTCAATGAAGCACAGTTTAAATATGCCTAAAAACTGCAGGAGACTTAGTAAAGGTTGTAAAGGACAAATACACCACTGACAGAGTGAAGGGTTAGATTAGAGATTAGAAAAGAATTCTTCCCTGTGAGGGTGGGGAGGCCCTGGCACAGGTTGCTCAGAAAAGCTGTGGCTGCCCCATACCTGGAAGTGTTCAAGACCAGGTTGGGTGGGTCTTGGAGCAACCTGAGATAGTGGAAGGTATCCCTGCCTATGCCAGGGGGATGGAATGAGATGAGCTTTAAGATCCCTTCCAACCTCAACCATTCTAAGATTTTATGATTACAAACCATGACTCTGCTTCTCAAATGCCCACCTTTCATGTGGGCTCCATGGGGGAGGGACACAGAGCAGAGGTCTTTGCAAAACCAGACTGTGGACGAGGCATTCTGCAAAAGCTGCAGAAAGCACTGAACTTGCAATACAAAAAAAAAAAAAAAAAAAAAAAAAAAAAAAAAAAAAAAAAAAAAAAAAAAAAAAAAAAAAAAAAAAAAAAAAAAAAAAAAAAAAAAAAAAAAAAAAAAAAAAAAAAAAAAAAAAAAAAAAAAAAAAAAAAAAAAAAAAAAAAAAAAAAAAAAAAAAAAAAAAAAAAAAAAAAAAAAAAAAAAAAAAAAAAAAAAAAAAAAAAAAAAAAAAAAAAAAAAAAAAAAAAAAAAAAAAAAAAAAAAAAAAAAAAAAAAAAAAAAAAAAAAAAAAAAAAAAAAAAAAAAAAAAAAAAAAAAAAAAAAAAAAAAAAAAAAAAAAAAAAAAAAAAAAAAAAAAAAAAAAAAAAAAAAAAAAAAAAAAAAAAAAAAAAAAAAAAAAAAAAAAAAAAAAAAAAAAAAAAAAAAAAAAAAAAAAAAAAAAAAAAAAAAAAAAAAAAAAAAAAAAAAAAAAAAAAAAAAAAAAAAAAAAAAAAAAAAAAAAAAAAAAAAAAAAAAAAAAAAAAAAAAAAAAAAAAAAAAAAAAAAAAAAAAAAAAAAAAAAAAAAAAAAAAAAAAACCACAAAAAAAAAAAAAAAGCCACAAAAACCCCCCCAATGGAATTTGCAGAATTTGAATCAACAGTGGCCAAAAAGTTGTTTGGTGCTCATTGCCTTCAAGCACTGATTACTGGTTGGCCGAAGCAGACATTTTCCCACTCCTACTTCAGTTTTCAACAGCAAAGTGGCAAATCATTAGAAACAGCTTTAAACTTGGCACCCTGTCCAGCATCTCGACAGAGCAGCCAAGGACCAACAGCCCGTGGTGACAGTTCATTGCTCTGACAAGTCACCTGCCCTCGGGCTGTGTTTGCTCCTCGTGGTCCGACATCACGGGGACAGAGATAAACACCGGGTGCAGTGACCCACATCAGGGCTTCACACAGGTGGGATAAGAGCAAAATAATTCTGCATGATTAGCATGTAATGTTTGCAGGGTGTAAACAACTGACTTGTTTTGTGTGAGAGTGTTGTGGGCTAAGGAGCAGAGCAGCGAAACTTTGGGACCATGATGTGCCACCACTGAATTCTTGGCTGTGAGGGTGAGCAGGACCTGGCACAGGTTGCCCAGAGAAGCTGTGGCTGCCCCGTCCCTGGAAGGGTCCAAGGCCAGGTTGGATGGGTCTTGAAGCAACCTGGGCTGGTGGGAGGTGTCCCTGCCCATGGCAGGGGGTGGATCAAGATGCCCTTTAAGGCCCCTTCCAACCCAAACCATTCTAGGATTCTATGATTTTGCAACACAGAAAATAATCTGTACAAACATATAATTCAATTATTCTGCCTCAGTATACCATATTATTTAACTGTATTTTTCACTGCCAGAGATCACATTTTTCTTTGAGCATAAGCATTTGCTCTTGTTTCCAAGGAGAAAAGGTGAAAGAACCTGAGAAATCAAGGGATTTATTCAGGATTTATCTCACTGAAATAGGTGCTTATATGCAAGGGTGCTAGGAACAGTTAAGGAATCTGTCCTGAAGCAAGTATGACAGAATTTAGATTAAACAATTACATAAACAAGTGGGATATCAAGACTGATAACTACACATAAATATGTGAATGCATATGTCTATACAGCTCCCACTTACAATAACAAGAAGCATATACAGCATTAATTTACACACTTATTTGTGTGTAACAATTAAAACAAGTAGGAAAAATACCAACCCATGGCTTCCTTATCCAAACTAAGAGCATACCTCAAAAGAGAAACTTCTAGAAAGAGCAGGTGTCTGCAGCACCCTCTGTAGAACTTCCTTCACACCAATCCTTCATCCTTCTCCTGGGCTCCCTCTGTGGTGAACAAATGGGCAGGAGGTCCCATTCCCAGCTGAAAAGCTGGAGAAAACCTTCTTTCAGCACATTTCCTCAGATACTGTGAAATTTTTGTATTTCTGGGTGAGTTCTAATAGAACAGAAGTTACTTCAAACACAAGAATAGCAAAGAGAAACAAAGGAAAAGTCACTGTATCCAGGATGAAATTAAAGCTCTACAAACACTTCACAAAATCCATTTGGGATTATTTTCTGAACACTTTTCTTTTTTAGGAGTAAGTATAAACTCTTACCTCTGACACAACAGCTCCATCTCACAGCTCCAGCACAACCTCAGCATCTACAGACATCCCCCAGTGCTCCTCCTTTGACCTCCCATCCAGCCCCAGGTGCTGGAGCTCATCTTTAACCCAGGATGAGGTGGTTTGGGTTAGTTTTGAACATTTCCACAAAGAGCTGTTTGATCTGGAGTGCTGCCTTCAGGAAATGGAGCTGCTCTCATCCTCCTCTTAAGAACTTTTGACCACTTTTTGCTGCAGGATCTTTTCCCACATCCTTATCTCCATGACCAGGCTTCAAAGGACTCCGTGCTGCTCTTCCCTTTGACACCACTCTCCAGCCATGCTGCTTGGCTTGGGATGGGTCTGTGAAGATTTTCTCAGTGATATCTTTCCGCTCATCCCTTGCATTTAGTTAGTGTCTCAGCTGATCACAGAGGCAGCATGGATTGGTCTCTCCAGGATGCTTCTGATCAATTTTCTTTTCACATGAAGTATGAATTATTAACAACCACCAGGCACTCAAACCCAACTCACTCCTGAAGTTTCACACAGTTTACAAAAGATATAAATGGATTAATAACACCAGTATTTTCCTCAAAAGATCGGTAAGTGCAGGGCCTGTAAATTCCAGATAGGAGGTGAACTCCTGAGATAAAGAGCTTCTGATGAAAAACACCTTTTTCATTTACGGGCTAGTCACAGCTCTTCTGTGCCTAAGGCCTCAGAAGTCATTTGACATTACTGTGGCTCTGCATGTTCACCCACTAAATGGTCATATTGCTCTTCTCAGAGACATGTTACAAGGGATGTATGAACTATGTAGAGAAATTAAAATGCCTTTGCCCAGGTGCGATGTACTCTTCATGTCTCACTTACCCAAGATGTGCATCCAGCAGTTCCTTCCCTCAGCAGTGCCTCTGGAGCACAGTGGGCTCACACTCATCCATATGGTGTGAGGAAAACAACAGCTTACAGTTCATAGAATCACAGAATCATTAAGTTTGGAAAATCCCTCTAAGTTCAACAAGTCTAACCATTACCACAGCACTGCCAAGCCCACCACTAAACCATGTCCCCAAGCACCATATTTACAGAGGTTTTGTTCAAGACCAGGTTGGATAGGACTTTGAGCAACCTGGCCTAGGGGAAAGTGCCCCTGCCCATGGCAAGGGGGTTGGGACTAGATGACCTTTAAGGACTTGTCCAACCAAAAACCATTCTGCGATTCTGTGTTTCTACCACAGAACAAAATTGCAAGTTACTCACAGGAAAGACACAGCACTCCAAAATGTAAGTAAGCCTGTGACATCTTGGGGTTGGTTAACCCCATTTACATGGGTTTTAGAACCTCTGATTGCAACAGAGTGAATTCCTGCTTTATGTCTCCATCAGCATGGATACAACAGTACATGAAGAACAAAACCAAGAACTGGGAATAGTTACTCCAACTGTTTAGGTATGCAAAGATATGCTTACACATGTGTACATACATATACACAAAATTATAGAATCACAGAACAGTTTGCATTGAAAGGGACCTTAAAGATCATCCAATCCCATCCCCTGCCATGGGTAGGGACACCTTCTACTAGGCCAGGATGCTCTAAGCCCCATCCAACCCGCCCTTGGGTGCTTCCAGAGATGGGGCAGCCACAGCTTCTCTGGGCAACCTGTGCCAGGGCTTCAGCACCCTCTGAGTAACAAATTTCTTCCTAATTTCTAATCTAAACCTGACTTCCATCCTAAAGCCATTCCCCTTTGTCCTGCCAACACTAGACCATTATATAAAAAATGTACTAAACCCATATATTTACATAAAAGAGAATGAAGTGTTCAATGCCACACCTGGTGCACACCCCGGAGCCCAAGCTGCCCTGATTCCCACTCCATGGCAGCGGGGCTGTGGCTGCCGGTGGCTCCGCTTTCAGCCCGACAGCTGCGGATCCCAGGTGGTCTGACATTTGAGACAGGGGCTGCAGGGAAGATTGAAGGTGTTTTAGGGGAGGAGGCTGCAAATAACACCGAGCCCTCATCCAGATGGAATCATTCATGGAACAACCTGAGATACTCTATTACTGTCCATATGCCTCGCAGGTCTCCAAAGGCCAGGCTCTATTGATTTATTAGAAATCTGCTTTTTTTGCAGCATTGGTTCTTTCCAAAACAGGGTATAATGTGGGATTTACTATCTTCTGAAATGCTCCTTTTTAAAAGTCAGTTCTTTGCATAAGCTGGTCTTCAGTAATGCTTCAATAAACTCCAGATTAGAGAGTATTTCAGGATGGGAGCCCCCTCTTCATGTAGCCTTTAAACAAATTTCTTCCTGCCACAGTGAGTGATAAAACATTTTATAGGACATTTCTATGATAAGTAAATGGCTGAAGGCATGGAATCAGTAGAATAAAAGCCACCAGATATAACTCTGCTAAGAGTTTGCCTTACACTTATTTCTTCCTTTGCATATAAGCCTGGAAGAATTATTTTATTGTTTTAGCACTGCAAACAGTTGTTATTAGTGTATCTTATTTATAGTCAGTTCTTTGAGGCACTATAGTAATATAGAAAAATATCAGTTATTTCATCACACTGGTGAATTTAATGAACCTGAAGGTGTGTGTTATTTTAGCACTTGCTGTAGCTCCTGTGAAAACCCAATGGTGCTAAAATCTGTAAACCTGTCACTGCTTAAGTAATAACCTTGTTAAAAGCATCTTCATTTAACTTATTTCAGCTTTTGCAGAATGCAGGTTTTATTTTATCAGTGGAGGGAATAGGTGTTTCCAACCAAACCACTTATTGTAAATATAGTTAATTGTAGTTCATTAATTTATTCTCAGTGTTATTGCTTTTATTTTAACACTTAGTTTAAATTAAGCATTGTCTAGAATTGAGTTCCCATTTTCGATTTTTTTTAAACAAACTCTTAATTTATATAAAATATCTTTGGTTAGAACAGTAAATTTTATTCTGCAATATGGAAAATGCTCTTTGCATTCATTAATATCCCTTTATGCTTCAAGAAATGAGCTTTCTTCCTTAACAGCACACAGGAAAACAAAATGAGATTCTTTTTTTAATCTTACCATTGTGAAATTGGGCTTCTTCCTTTCATTTAAAAATACAGAGAAAATGAAATATTGATGGCATGTGTTCCAAATTATCAATTGATCCCTGCAAATGTACATCTACAATTATTGAAATCCTGGCAATAAAAAAATGGGAACTCCCTGCTATTTAGCACCATTCAGCAGAAAGAGGAGTGTAATTTGCACCATCACTTTTTTATAGCACCAATGATACTTCCTATATTATTGCACTGTGGAGTTGTTTGTGACAAATGATACAAGTATCAGGTTCCTAGTAAATTTTTACAAGGTGGGCAATTATCCATCCATTAATACATTTTTGTCTGAGACCTGCCATGCTCCCTGGTGCTGTATGGTAGACACGTGGCATTCCAGGGATAAAGACCTCAAAAACTGGTGCTGAATTCCAAGATGGACCTGTGCTCCTGACGGCAGAGAGGCTGCAGTAGAAACCCAAATGTGTTGGCTGCTTTGAAATAATTAACAGAATTAGCTATCCAGGATGCTTCCATTAGACTGTCCTTTGATTGAGGGGTTATATTTTTCCCCCCATAATTTAGTTCTCCTTTTCCATGTGTTTCTGTTTCAGTGTTTATTGATCCATGTGCAACTAATCTAAATCAGGGCACCATCATCCAAGAGAGAACATCCCCAGCTAGGCACAAAGCTGACCTGGGCTATTAAATCACTCCTATCTTCACAAGTTTCTACCCTAATCAATCTTGATTTTAGTTTGCAAACAAGTTGACAATGTAAATAAACTTTATCCTCTGTCCAAGTTTTGGTGCCAAAATCCCTAAGGGGGTCGACAGTGCAGTGCTCCATGTACAGTGCAGACCTGTGGGTGAGCCCTACACAGCAAGCAAGGAGGATGTTGTAGGAGTTACTCCATACCTGATGTTAGGAAGCAGGGATAAGTGAGGGCGGTCAGCAGGCCTTTTCTGAGATGGGAATGAGCAACTGAAGTGCACTGAAAGCATCAGCTTCCCCCAAGGCCTTTATGAGTGCCTCAAAGCCAAGGTAGGAACATCCATATCTGGTCTCCAAAATGGGAGCACCCAGATGTGCTCTGGTGCTGACCAAAGAGGTGAGGGATAGGAGGAGGAAACACACAGTGTTTACATGCTGTGTCTACAACAGGGTCATTTCACAAAAAAAATAGGTTTTATCTCAAACCAAAAGAGTGTCAATGTGCCCTGAGAGCTACGGTAAGAGGAGGAAGGAAGAAGCCACACTGCCTGTGCCTGAAAGTAGGATCAAGACTTAGGACAGAAGTTAGGATGCTTCAAATCCCAACAGCTGCAGTATGTCTTCAGGATCTGAGAAACCAGACCAAGCAATTGAAAAGGAATCCAGTTGTTTAAGCTTAGACTGGGATTGTGTTTGTATTTGTTTTGCTTGTAACCTTTCCTTTCCAGTCTTCCAGCTAAAAGCCTGACCTTACATCTTGCTTAATAAACGTTTTGAAAGAGCTTTATTTTATAATTCAGTGTGGCCCGTGTTGTAGGGAAGATGGATGGGAGGGAATGGGTGAAGCTGTGGAGGCCCAGAGACACATCCCACCGGTGCAGGGTGGGAAGCTGGTGTGTGCATCCTGCCCTGCTGCTAATGGTAGCTGTGGAGAGATGTTATTCCATACAGCCCTAAGAGCTTCTGTTAAGGATTAGAAAGTCCAGACAGATCCTGTGCTAAAGCATCTCACAGCTACTCCTTGTAGTGGTTTCAGGTGAAAGAATACAGACATCTGGAAGTATATATAAAAGTATTAGCTGCTAATGATCAAATATGATTCATGTGCAAATTCCTGTGCTATTTTGGGGCAGTTGGTGATCCTGGAGCCCTGGGAGCTTCACTGCTGTGGAGCTGGGGGTCCATGAGCCCAGTTAGGTGGGAGTCAGCATCACCATGCCTCTAGATTTCCTAATGAACTCTCCTTATCCCTTCCTAAACATATTTGTGAAGCTGGTTTACAAGCTCCTGCCTGTCCTGGGTTTAGCTGGATGTGCTGTTTGAAGAAACCTCTAGCCTTTTCTGCCCCAACACAAAGAAAACTTCCAGTACCAAACACCTGGCCTGTCTCCAGAAGACTCTTTCTCCTGTCATCCTGTGCTACCACAATCTACAGAGAAAAAAGAAAAGACAAACCCTAATACAGTAGACAAATAAAATTACTGAATGCAGCATGGAAAAGAGGATGGAGAAAGGCAACACAAGCATCACCATTCCTTTGGACTCTGCACCGCAGCATTGTCCAAAGTAAAGCTGAATTTTCCTTTCTGAAAACCAGCATAAAATAGCCCAGCAGTAGTTTTATACACATTTACACTGTATTGACTTAGAACTGGTTTATAGCTAAGGTTATAGCTATTCATCCCCAGTGTTGAGAGACAAAATAATTCCAGGTAGGATTTCACATTAATGATCTGTTCTTTTTATAATCTAAAGCCAGCACAATGTAGCTCTGTACATATTGCTAGTACCAAATGAGAGTAAAGTCAATATTATGTTTATAGCTGTAGTGCTAAAAATGTAAGATTAAATTTAAAATTATTGAGCAGAAAATTTGAATTTAATAAGATTTTTCATTAAGCCAACATGCATTTATCCCTCACACTGACACAATGGTAATAGCAATTTGACCCACATAACTTTTTTGTTTCTTAAGTTATACTATTACAGACCAATTACACATTCTTTAAAGAAATGTTATTAATTATTGAAACATTAAAAAGCTGAAGTCATTGTTTTTTTGCACTTAGCAGAGCTTTTAAGACAGATTACAGAGAGAGAATCTTTTGGTAGATAGTCTTAAAATACTCACCAATGCTAGAACAATTTAATGAAATTCACATTTATTTCAAGGATTTTTTTAATTAAATCTATTGGTTGTTGGTATCCGTAAACCCTTAAGAATAAACACCTGCAGTGTTTTATTATGTAAAAAGGTAGTTTAATTGCATCATATTTATCACAGACAAATCAAGCCCTATTCAGAAGATAATAATGACACAGTAATTGGACCAGTAATTGGTTCAGGATGATTCAATATTGTACTAATAATCATAAATACTACTGTCTCCTGCTTTGGTACAAGGCTGACACTATATTATAGATTGGATTTGGTGCAATAAATAGCTGTGAACTGGGTCCAGTAGTGCCTTGGTCTTTAGTTCAACTGCACGAGTAAATAACAGGTATCAAATAATGCATCCTACATGAGCAATCATTCCGAGAGGGAAAGACAGGGAATACTGTTTCTTTCTGCATCTAGGAATGGCTGGAAGAGGCATCTTTATGGCAATGGTTCTTTTGGTTCCTTGTGTTAAGCATCACCATCTGCCTCAGAGATATTTCCACTGCAAGTAAACCTGGTCACACTCAGAGCCAGTTGTAAAGTAGATCTGTTTGGTTTAAATATTTTTGTGGCTTTTCACCTTTTTGTTGCTAATTTTTGCATTCCTGACAACTGGAGAAACAGCACAGTACAAAGAGGAACAACTTTCAAAAAATGCTGAGCATCTGCTCCCAAACCCTTCAAGGAAAAGAGGGGGATGGCCAAGGTAGCCCCGAATTGGGCACCCCAAACTCCACAGCCAGTCAGGGAATACACACGGTGTGGTTTGTCCCCAGTGGGTCACAGACTTCTGGAGAAGACCACTGATGAGCCACCACGGGCCACCAGACCCCAGCAAACCCCTGGCATCTCCCAGGTTTATGTTCTCCACAGAACTCTCCACATAAATCAGCACTGCTATTGCTTTCTGTAACTGTATCTTTTTCATGCATTTCCAATATTTTCCTTCTTTGATCCAGAGAACCACCATCCAAAGGGAGGGGTTCTCCTTGCTTCCCACCTCCTGCCTGGCATCACGTGGGTCTCACTGCAGCTTTTTGGCAAGTCACATTTTCAAATATGAATGGCTTTCTCTCATAAAACCTATGATTGTTTCTTTGCTTAATAATACACCTATTAGAAATAATAATGATAGAGAGACCTCTATTAGTTCCTTAGTCTGACTAAATGTGACATGTGACACTTAGGTATGAGCTCTCCAAACACAAATAGCCTTAAATAATACTTCAACAGTTGAAAAGAGATGTCAAAATTTCAAAGGCTCCACAACGTAACCCAGAACTTTGGGCACAGTCTTCCAGACTGCCCTGATATGATTTAAGCACTTGCCAAGTTTTATGTTATCATGATTTCCTTATCATGTTAATTAAAGCTTTACTTATGCCAATGGTACAACATAAACTGACACACCGGTACTCAACTATAATCTACTTTTTTGACCTGTTTTTATTTGCATAAATATAAATTTTTTAGAAACATGAAAACATAGAAATAAGGTGTGGAAACAGGTGTAGAAAATACAGAATTTTAAATTTATTTGTTTTCTTGAGTCTTGCAAAGAAATGGGGGGGAAATCTAATCCAGCAAACACAAGGGCCTGATGGCAAAGGGTGGATGGTAGGAGGTTACAACCCTGTAGCCAGTTGCTTGTTTATGGTGGGTTGATACAGTAGAACATGGTGCACAAAACCCTCACATGCCATTTAATGATAACTGTGAAAATCGCCCCTGTCCCCACTGCATACAGCAGACACTTGGCCAACCCGTGGCACTGTTCCTTCGCCAGTGCTGTGGTCTTTCAGACAGAGCCAAAAGGGAGCGGAGCCTCATTATCCCCATAACAATGATCCTTATTCACTAGACAGAGAAACTTGCTTTTCATCGGCACATTATACAGTGCGGAGCTGGAATAGAGATAACATATCCCCTTTATCATGAGAACAAAAGCTCAGGGTCTATGCTCCTGGCTTGGAACAATGCCTTCAGTAGCCTTCACTGATGCATTTTTAAGAGTTTACCTCTTTTCCTGTAACTGTTTTGCACTGAAGGGATGGGCCAGCCAGGCCCAGGTACCACCCAGGGTGGACAGTGATGCTGAGCCACCGTCACTCACGCACAGACACAGCAACGCTGCCTGACTCTCCTTCTCCTGGATACACCACCCCACTTGCTGACACTTCCACTCCAAAACACAGCACCTGAAGGCTGGAGGGAAAGAGTAAGTTGAGGAATGCAGACAGCCAGAGAGACAACTCATATTTCAGGAGGTACTTAGGGAAACCTTTAAGAATCCATAGCGGAGCAGCCCTAGTATGGGCACTAAGGCTGAAAGCAATCTGTTCAAATGAAATGCTATGGCAGAATGGCATCAGGGGACCAGTTCCCTCATAATGGAGTCAAAGTGATGGAGCTCAAACACACTCATTAGGCACTTGTCCTGCTAGGTGGCAACTAGGGGAAGGCACACAACACGAAACCCTTCCTTTTAATTATTGTTTTTACCATTTGGTTCTCCATCTCCAAGCCACCTTTTTTTTCCCTTTGCCTGAATCTCTCTTACCTTAGCCTTGTGCAGGGAGGAGGGAAAGGTGAGAAGACAGGAGAGCTATCGCTGTGCACAGCCAGGCAGGCAGGCAGCAGAGGTAGATGAACAGAATGTGTTGAAAGCATCATGATCCAGCGCCAGGAAATAACAGTTAGCATATCCCTGAATGACATTTACAGGAAACCTATGTTTCCTTTTCAGGGCCATAAGCTTCAACAAACTGGTGTGTTCAGTCAGCCCTTCCCCATGTACAGTATGGATGCCACAATTTTCTCAGCATATGCTCAGCTGCGTCCTTCTGATGGCATCCATGTTGGCGTCTTTCCATCTATAGGCATGGAGGGATGTCTTCATCTTCTGCAGGAGTCTGGGGCTACTGCCAAAGGCAGGGATCCAAGCACCGCAGGCAAGGAAAGTGGATCATTTTGGTTCCTGAATAAGGATTAGGCTTTGCAACACCTGAGCAGCGAAAATCCTGCAGAGCCTTCATGGCCGGAGCCAGGAAACGCTGCGGTTCTGCTGGATATTGCTGAGCTGAGCCCTCTTTAACCAAGGTGAATGGTTGCTGCAGAGCAAATTAGAGGAAATTTAGGAAACAAATGGCAAATAGGCAGCCACATGTAATGTCCATATAAAGGCTTCAATGGGTTTGGCTCTGGTATCTGCTCGACGTGTAATTGATAACACTTGCATTATCTTAACTCTCTCCCAGCTCTCACCTAAGGAAAAAATCACACAGCCTTTACTCCAAGAACTGCTTTATTTATGTGAACCAGAGATTCCTTTGATCTTTTGTTATAGACTGCTGAGGAGCTCAGTTATACACCATCCTAAGCATCAACACTAATCAAATCCCTTTATTATTTACTTTATTTTTAATGACAAACAAACAAACAAAAAAATCCTTCTATTTCTCCACCAGAGTTTATCTGTTTTTTGTCTTTTCAAAGTACAGGCCAAAATATACTTTTCTTACTTGAGAAAGGAGGATTACCCTGAAATAAACAGGATACCCAGAATTAAGGGCAGGATTTTGTCTACACACTGTTTTATCCAATCTACATTTATCGTCTCTAATACACTTAGAAAAAGAGAAGGAATTTATTTGGATATTAAATGGCCTTGGAAATCATTCTCAACAAGGAATAAAACATTTCCTTTACATAAAATCACATTATAGAAAAAGTGTTCAAGTTAATTTAAGGAGAAAATTTAGAAAACAAAAGCCAAGTCACAGCCACACACACCAACTCACCTCCCTCCTGCTTGAGGAAGGGAACTGAAATATTTCCTTTCCTCCTTTCCAACCAGCTCGTTTTACAGAAATGAGAAGGTAACCTCATCGATTAGCAGTGCATAAAAGCCAGGCATACACACAGCAGCGAGAGGTGATGTAGATGGGAATTAAAAGCAGTTTTATGGCTCTGCACCTGATCAGGAAAAGTCTTTTTAGCACAAACACATGAAAGTTGTCTCCTACTTTGAGCCATTTTTCTTCTCCTTTTTCAAACATGTGATTTTCCCAAAGAAACAATGACAACACATGGCTAATTAACAACAAAGAATAATTGAACTATGGCTCTAACTATCTACCTTTAAATCAAAGGAAGAAGGCAACCAATACTAAAATTTAATCTGTCCTCTGGGGCTGGAGACAGCTTACAGGTTCAAGTCAGATAGCAAATGTAGCTAAATGGCAGTCAGAAAAGATCATGTGACTGGGGGCTAAAAACTAATTAATCTCCATAAAGCTGTAAGTGAGGTAGGTAAGATGACTTGAAATCTGATTACATTATTGCATTTAAGGAGGGAAAATGCAGCATGTATTTTTCATGTTGATTTTAACCACCTGAGCCCTTAATGACATTTTGTACCTTGAAAGAAAACTCATATTTCATTTATATTTTAAAAGACTTAAAGATGCTATTGTCATCTGCACAGAATTTACAAATTTAGTTTAAATAATGTTGCTATGAATCACACAGACTGCATTTCTAAACTTTTTATCTGGTGTAAGTCAAAAGATTCCATGTAACTATGGGAAGCTGTAAAGCCAAACATTTAACAAAAGCTGAAATACATCTTAGGGAAAGAATAATTTCACTATATACTCCAATAGAGGAGGAAAAAAAGCTCCTTCATTCTAACTGACTACTGAGGATGAGCATGTTTTGCTCCTCTGATTTGTAAAAAATCTCCAATGTTAAATTTTGAATTAGTGAGAACACATCACTGGTTATGATTTCTATTATTTATAAATGGCTACAAAGCAAAAACAAACAAACAAACAAAAAATTGTAGGTGGGTAGGAGGCCTCAATTCAAGGAGTTAAGTCAAATTATGCATGGAATAGACACACTTAGACGTAGTATTTTTTGTTGTGTAGGACAGATGTTGGAATATAGTATAGGATAAGGAGAAATGGCCTCAAGTTGTGCCAGGGGAGGTTCAGGTTGGATATTGGGAAAAACTTCTTCATTGAAAGTGTGGTTAAGCCTTGGAACAGATGGAATCACCATCCCTGGAAATGTTCAAAACACAAGTAGATATGGCTGAACGGGTGTGGTGGTGATCAAAGGTCAGACTTGATGATCTTGCAGATCTTTTCCAAGCTTAATGATTCCATGAATAGGGAGAAAGAGAGGAAACAGAAAGCTTCAACCTCTTACCAAACTGAAACCAATCTTGAAGTTAATTTTTCAGTCATGGTCCTAGATCCTTGTGCGTAATCTCTATTTCTTGTGTAGCAGTATCCATGTCAATAGTCCAGAGTGGAAAACACCACAGACAGATGCACCAAGAACCCCCAACCAAAAAGACAGAGGCATTGTAAGACTCAATTCCATGTTTCTGAGATTCCATACTGACAGCTTGTGCAGGGGGCTGATACAGAAACACTTTTATGTGATAAAAAAGTGTACTTTTAAAATGTTCGTAATATACTTGATATATACTGCTGTACAAGTATATAGTGGCCATAAATAAACAGCATTTAACTTAACAAGCACATGTTTATAGGTATAATAATGGCATTTTGCACTTCTGCAACACCTTTGATCCCAGAATTTCCGAGTCCTTTGCAAGGATTAATTAATTAAGCTTCAACATACCCCTGCACCAGATGTCATTAAAATACTTTTTATGGCCTGCAAATTCTACAAAAGACAGGCTTGTATTTCATGTCTTATTGTGCCTCCTACACAAAGCAATTACTTTTCTCCCCACTTGGATGTGCGGTGGATGGGAGATGATGGTGGGGTCTTCCTGTCCAACTGGGCTGGGAGATTCCCTCGGAGCTTTTAGTCTCTTCTTGCAGATCAGGAAATTCAGAAGGTTCATGTCTTCTTGAATTTGGGGGTTCATGCCATGAACCCTTCCCTCAAGCAGCTTTGCCTGTCTTGCTCCTAAAACCTCAGATTTTCCTTCCCTGCCACCTGTGTTGCTTTTTTGCTATGACTGATCTCCCTGAAATGCTGAAGGATTTTGCAATTTTGCTATTTAGAGTTATGAAGACATTTTTCCCACACGGTGAAACTGCCATGTGGCTGTAAAGTGCCCCCCTCCTTTCCCTTGCTTTTTCTCTCAGGAACCAAATCATTACACTTCTTACATCTTTATTCCCGGTTTTGCCAGAACCCAACATGAATTACAGTTCAAACCCTACTTGCAAGTGATTTAAGGTAGAGCAACTTGGCAGTAAAACTTGCAGGGTGAGAGCGTGTGTTTGTAAAGTCTGGCACAGATGGATGCACCTCCTTGCATGAACCCTTAGCCTCGATGGGAAAAGACAGATACATGGGAATTAGCTCTCAACCCTCATCCTCTGCTTATCACGCTTATCTAGAGCTGGCAGTGCATCCTTTCCTGGACTGAGATTAGTAGAAAACTCCCCCATGGAGCAAAGTTTGACTCTATAACTTATTAGACTTAGGAGAAGCCACGCAGACAACTGAATTAAGGATTTTATTACTGTTGGACAATTTCTAACACCTATTTCTCTTTCCTTCTGCTTCCAGAAATGGACTCTCAGGTACCTAATGAGATCACAGTGCTTGTGAAGATGTTAATTCAAAAATCTTTTTTTCTATCTAATCTACCATTTACGGAAGCAGGTTGTGTCTGTTGGCCAGCAGTCAAATCTAAGCAAAATACGGACAATTACTGGATAATATAACTAAGCATGTTCATAGACAATTTCACTTCATTCACATCACCTCCTAAAAACACACCTGAAAATATCTTGATGTCACTAATGCATGCCAACAGACAGCTTAGCCTGATCTACTCTTGACCTACCTATATTTTATCCTGAAAAGTAAAATACTTAAAAGGATCTTATAAGAATATGGAGACTGACTTTTTACATGGACAAGAGATAGGACAAGGGGAAATGTTTCTAAATTAAAGAGGAGAGATTTAGATTAGATGTTAGGAAGAAATTCTTGACTATAGTGATGCTGAGACACTGGAACAGCTTGCCCAAATTCTTAAGACCACCAGAAGATAGATCTCCTTGAGAGCCACCAGCCACATACACTCACTCCAGTGACCACAGGGTGTATGGGTTGTGACACACATACACAACTATTCAGGACATTTTTATTGTCCCACTGACAAAGTCATAGGCTCTCCCTGAGCAAATATCTTCTGACATTTCCTGACCAATATAATTTTTCTCATGGTGATCAGCACAGTCTCAGGGTTCACTTTACCTGAACTACATTTTTGTAGTTCAAGTGGTTTCACCAGAAACCAATTTTAAGTTCCTCTACAATCTTCCAGACATTGGGCACGAACCATGTCACTGCTCCTACTTTTAACAGCTGTGCTGTCTCTCAGTAGCTGCAACTTGCCTTTAGACTCAGTATTTCCTCTGTCACTGCACTTGCTTATTCAGGTCATAAAGAGCAACTGTCTGACCAGCAGACAGACAGAACTCAGCTCAAAGCATGGTTTTGTTTGGCTTTTCTATAGCCCTGTGCCATAACGTTTTGTCACGCAACGTCTCGTGCCAACTACTTTTGAGAAATGCTCTTCTGACCAGCTTTGAGAGGGGCCTGTTCCTTAAAAAAGTACCTTGTGGATTCCTTTCCTGAGGAAATAAATTTGTTCCTTCTACAGTGGAATGAGAGGGAATCTCCAGGCCAGACTTCAGATTCCTGATGTAATTCTCCACCTACTCAGCTGCAGTTGTGCCCCAGCACAAGCACATCCCCAACACAGTTCGAGGATGTTGCAACTTCTATGTACCTAGAGGTAGTAGGAAAGATAGGACCTATCAGAACAGTGTATTTTCCTTAAGTGGAGAGAATCCTTTAAAAATAAACCATGATTTTACCGTTTTCAGGTCACTTAGATAATGTAGCTGAGTCCAGCTGGGCTGAAAAAGTATTTGTACCATACGGATGTTGATACCACAGCCCCGTGTGCTTAAATATTTAATTCCACTAAGGTACTGTACAACCAAAATACCTTGGCTTAATTTAGGTTGCATCTGGAAACATGTCATTTCAGATGCCAAGAGGTAGTTTTCTAATTTTATTCCTCTCTCTTCTCATAAATCTACAATTTCTACTCGTAAGTTTTAAAGCATATAAAAATTCAACTTTTTTTTTTTAGATAGAAAGATAATATTGTAATCAAAGAGTTGGCTCTTGGTCCACATAGTCCTTGGTTTTATATACTTGAGGAAAAGCATTAGATAAAAATCTATCTGAAGGCTCTTTAATAAGAAAGATGGCAAGTAAATTCTGGTTTAATATAAAAGCCAATTCAACTATTAATCACGATTACAGATAATTCCTAACGTGACATCGTATCATTTAATTTCCAAAATACAGAGGAAGTGACAGCACACATTTTTTTGAAACCACACAATAATGCCATGCAAAGAAATCCTTTATAACCATTTTCGTTCACAGGTCATAAATTACCAATCAGACACATACATCCCATTTAATATTTTAAAGTCTCGGTTTTGTAGATTCTTTTTCCTTGTTCATGCTTTGTCTTAACAAATACACTTGGCCATAATGAAAATAAACCTGCTGAAGTCTCTGTGGCCTGAGACAAGCTATAACACATTTCTGCACCACGGGGTGGGCTCATGGGATACCTACTGAGAAAATGCATCCCCTCTGCGCATGCCCAGACTATTAAAATGAATTGACATGTTAATGCTGACAGGAAAAGAGCACAAGAGAGCTTGCTAAATTACTGCTCAGTCAGGCACTAGGAATTCCTGAGTGGCTAACTCCTGAGTAAAACCTGCAGCAAGGAGATGAGGAGGGGAAAAAAGAGAGGAAGAAAGGGGAAGGGAGGGGAGAAAGAAGGAAAAAAAAGTGGGTGGAAAAGGAAACTTTATTGTCAAATGTAACAAAACAAACATTAAGGTTTTGTCACGTTAGTAATGCACCTACTCATAAATCATATGGATTTTAATCATACCTGCCACCTCAGCCTGCTTCTCCCCTGAGAAATTGTTTTCTTTTTGCTCCCTCCTTCACTCGCTTTCAATTATCTGGAAACTGTTTCTCCTGTTTATTTATTTATCTAAAGTTCACATACAGTATGCATGCACAAATTTCCTCTGGGGGACTGAGCCCAGGCAGATCATACAAGGATGCGGTGGAGCGTGGCAGCAAACATCTCAGATGAATGTACTCAGCCTCCGAAAACCTGCTTTGGACCACGGTGACAAGAGAAGGGGAGGACAGAAAGTAATTAGTCTGTGTACAATGATGGATTATGGCTTAATATTCAGGCATTTCACCTTTGGACTGGTACAGGTAGGCCCACAAGATGACAAACAAAGTCCACATTCTTGTCAGTGAGGAAAGAAAGGTAGAAAAGGGGAAAAAAAACCCTACCAGGTTTTCACTCTCTTATGCATGTCCTCTAATTGTTAATGAACTGCCATCAGTTGTTTTAGTTGAACTTCGGAACCTTTAATAATTTGGGAAATGCCATATGTATGCATATACACATCTATGAGAAACCTGAGGGGCAGCTGTTCAGTGACTTTCTGACAAGCTGGCACAATGTTGGTTTTATGTCTCAGAGCTCCTATATAACTTTAGCATTACAGAGCAACTCACTCTTTCAGATTTTAAGGAGAGAGTGAACTGCCAGTGACCTTTTCTCAGCTCTGGGAGGTGAGTGTGTAGCACAGATCCATCATGACATGAAGATCTTATAGACAAGTTTAAGGAAATTTAAAAAAAAATAAAAAAAGCCATCATTTTTGCAAGTCAGATGGAGGAAAAAAGAGATGAGGAGAGTTCAATAAGGAGTTACAAGTACAGGTTAAATAGAGTTTTAACTTCAAAAAATGAGTTTAGAGCAGGTTTTGAACTGAAGCTGTGTGTATTAGGTTTACAGCAGCTGTTTTAGGGATGGTTGAATCTATAGTTGCTATGCAGGATATTGCTCAATTAAAGGAATATCTAGACAGCTCTCCCATTTGGAACACTTGTAGAAATTAAATGGATCACATGCAGTTTGACATTTTGCAAAATAAAAGAATAATTGGGGCACCGTATTGTTTTTGCCTTTTAAAGAGAAGAGTCAAACTCACCCCATGAAGCTTAGCTGGAACCAGAACTTGGAATTTGGGTCCAGATTTCTTCCCCCCACTGCTTTCTCAGAAAAGTAATGCTGCTCCAGTTAACTCTTTCAGCACCACACTCTTCCCATTGCATATTAGACGCACCTATAGCCTGATATTTCAAAGGACTCAAAACTTATTTAGTCAAATCCATATGAGGGGGAATAGTTACCTGCTATGGCAGACTCTGCAGTTCAAAATTTCCCTCTGGAGGTCATGACCTGGTTATGAGACAAGTCCTGTGCTTCATGTTATTTGAATAAAGACTTTCTGGAGGAATTCAGCCACCTGCCAAGTTGAGGTGTGAGGTGAGAGTATGTTTCTCAGAACCCCCCAGCCTCCCCTCCAAAAGACAAGGAACTTTCACGAGTTTTATTCCAGTTCAAACTCTGCCAAAATACAGAATAAGCATTGAGATCAAGGCATTTCTGGTGTCCTGTGGAACTTCAGTGCTCTCACATAAATCAAGTTCATGCTGTGGTCAGAGCAGATCATACACCAGATGAGGAGCCACAAACACTTATGTATGTGCCATCTTTTAAACATTTTAACAGCCCCATTAAATGTTGTCACATAAGCTAAAATTTAACCATGAAGACACACTTTTTCTCACATTCACTACAGCTGAGCCTGAAACCAAATCCCAGATGTTCCAAACAAAACCCATCTTGAATCACTATTTTCCAGAAAACTGTTTCAAAGAAATCCGAGGAGGTGTCCCTTGTCCTCATTTCACAGACAATGCCAGAGGCTGCAGTGGCATTGAGGGACCTTCAATCCAACCCACCACAGGCCTTTAGTTCAACTCAGAAAAGCCACTATCTCATTTCTATACATAAGAAGGCTTTGGGGTGACCTAATTGTGGCCTTCCAGTTCTTGAAGGGAGCCTGCAAAAAAAGCTGTAGAGAGCCTGTTTACAAGGGCCTGGAGTGTCCAAACAAGGGGGAATGGCTTTCCACTGACAGAGTTTTGGTCAGATATTAGGAAATGATTCTTTACTGTGAGGGTGGTGAGGAACTGTCATGGGTTGCCCAGAGAAGCTGTGGCTGCCCCATCCCTGGAATTGTCAGAGGCCAGGTTGGACATGGCTTGGAGCAACATGGACTAGTGGTAGGTGTCCCTGCCCATGGCAGGGGGCTGGAACTGGATGAGCTTTCCTTCCAACATAGGCCATTCTATGATTCTATATTTCTATGTCTCTATGATTCTATGAGTGGAAGGTTCATATGCTTCATACATCTATTGAAAACTCGAAAATCCAAACAAAATGTCCCAAATCCACACTACTCTGCAATACTGCCATGTTTGCATTATTATCTGAACTGCATCTCATTCATGGCCTGGAAAAGATCCTGTTTCTCTGTGTCTCTCCAAGTTACCTGAGCCAGAACAAATCACAGGTGGTTTCCTGTGATCATGACTTGGTTTTGAAAAGCAATGCATGCTCTCTGCCTGCAGCTTCTTCCACCTGAAGATCAAAGCCCTGAATGCATACAGTTCATTCAGAAATGCCAACTTCCTCCGTATAAACGACATATTGCACATTTGGTGTGACTTTCATTTCATTTTGTAGTTTAGTTTGCAATCTCAGATATCAAAGAAAGCCAAACTGACAAAAGCCAGCTTGCAAACCCATTCAAGTGGAGTTTTCAACGGTTTACAGAAATCAACCCATAATCGACTTTATTTAAATCTGAGTGTATAAAACGCTGCAGATTGTCACAGTAAGATAGAAGCATAGAATCATAGAATTGTTTAAGTTGGAAAATATCTTTAAGATTGACTCCAACCATTCGCCCAGTACTGCAAGGTCCACTACTAAACCATTTCCCAAAGTGCCACATCTACACAGCTTTTAAATCCCTCCAGGGATGGTGACTCGACCACTACACTGGACGGCCTGTGCTGGGGCTTGACAAGCATTTTGATGTAAAGACTTTCCCCAGTATCAAATCTAAACCTGCTCTGGAACAACTTGAGGGCCTTCCCTCTTGTGCTGTCACTTGTTACCTGGAAGAAGAGCCCGAAACCCATCTGGCTACAACCTTCTATTAGAGAATTGTTGGGATCAATAAGGTACTCCCTGAGCCTCCTTTTCTCCAGACTGAACCTCTCCCAGCTCCCTCAGCCACTCCTCATCAGACTTGTGTTCCAGCCCCATCATCAGCTCTTCTCTGGAACCAGCACTTCAAGGTCCTTCTTGTCATGAGGCCCCCAAAACTGAACCAAGGATTCACCAATTCCCAGCACAGTCATTCTGGCCACACTATTCCTGATACAAACCAGGCTTTCTTGGCCATAATTTTCATATATTAATGAGAATATAGAGGAGTAATATGAAGAAACATTGAACACTGCCAAGCAGTAGGACATGAACAGCCTCATGCTGTTGTTAGTTGCCATCAGTTGTAGTGAAGACTCTTGGTCTAGTGTCCCTCTCCAGGGCTGGATAGAAGGTATGAAGGACTTATTTCAGCACTGCAATCACTCACAAACACCCAGAATTAATTGAGACTTACCTCCACAGGACAGGTGTTTCTCCAATTTGGATTTATTTTGCTGTAAGCTCTTCTACCAGCTTGTGCTTCAAACTGGGAGCATCACCATTTTCTAACTGTTTTGTCCTCATGGATCTACAAGAGATTTTAAGTTACCAGTCACCCAAATCTTTGCAAAAGGAGCATCTCTAGCAAACTATCCAGGTATCACTAGCAATAACATTACACAGTATGGAACTTTTATGAGTTACATGGGTGTAGATATAATAAAAATATCTCACCCTCAATTTCATGTAGCTCAGATGTCAGGAATTAGTGCCAAAGTTTTGACAGACCTTAAATTAAAACAAGCAAACAGACAAAACAAATAAACAAAGAAACAAAAAAATCAAACAAAATCCCCAAGCTCTAGTTAGCTTCAGTTTCTCCTAACCTTGCAGCAATGTGAGTATTCCATATGAAGTTGGGGGGAAAAATGAATAGTTACCATGGAAATTGCCACAAATCCTTTCTTTCAGCCTCCTCCAAACTACAGAGTGGGTTTATAAAGACACACAGAATCCACTTGTCATTAAAGAACTTAGGCAGTAATATAACTACATTTTCCCAAGTTCTACAGCGTATTTCACAATAATTTGCTCTGCTCTCATTCTCATTACATAGGCAATATTAGAATGATAATGACTTACATGCTCTGTCATAGAATACTACTCTGACCTTTTCAGTATTCTGCCTTTGGAAAGCTTGACAAGGCCACCTCTTCTGCGCATGTTAACATGGCAGAGAACTGGGACCAAGGAAAGGGAAAGTAGTAGATAACAGCAATAGACACTCTGCTAAATTCTTTCAAGCTTTAAATAACCTTACTCTAACTCATCATTCCTGGGGTGTATTTAAACAGGTTTCCTGTCTTTCTTTCAGCATTTTGTGTCGCTAGAATTGCACTGGTCATCCAGCACAGTGACTTACCCACAGGAGACACATTGCAAAGCCAGAGGTCTACACCCATACTCTGCTGCTTGGATATCAGTTTGGCCCTTTGAATTATTCATCAGCTCAGGAACAAAGTCAGAACGTGGTCCCAGATGACAAGATATCTCTTTTCTCAGCATATATAACTTTTCTGTTGTTGTTTTTTGACATGTATTGTAGACACCAGGTGTATCACCTTAGACAGGTATAGCACCTACTTTGTTTTGTAGGACATAATTACTTTTTTTTCAGCTGCACTCCCTGCTGCAAATTCCCCTACAAATCACCAGGACAGTGAAGGGAGCTCCATAAGGTCAGAGCACAACCTGCTGCACAAACATGGAGCCACAGGTGGACATGCTTGTATCAAGTGCATTCCTCCCACTCCCTCATTTTCTCAAATATAAAGAGTCAAAGAAAGGCCCCAAAGAGAACTGCCATCAACTCTCCTTTTTTAGGCAGTTCAAGGCCATATTATTCTTGAAATGAGGGCAGAAAAGGGCAGGAGCCTTTTAAACCATGGGAAACCTTGTGATGGGGGAAATGATTGCAGGGATCACAGAGTCACAAATCGTTTAGATTGGAAAAGACCTCCAAGACCATCAAGTGTAACCTTTGACCAAACACCACCCTGCCAACCAGACCAGAGCACTGAATGCCATGTCCAGTTGTTTCTTGAACAGCTCCGGGAATGGCAACTCCACCAGCAACCTGGACAGCCCCTTTCAATGCTTAACAGCTCTTTTAGGGAAGAAACTCTTCCTCGTGTCCAACCAAGATTTGTACAGTCTCCTTGGTTGGCCACTCACTATCCCAACGTTTTGATGTGCAACACTGGGAACAACCTGATGAGCAACCAGGCTGACACTAATCTCTGGTTTTAGCAGCTCGAAGCCCTCCGCCTCCTTCTGTTTATCATCATCATTCTGACCTCCTCAGACCTACCCCGATACTACTCCTGGCCTTTCTACAGCTGCGATGGGGATACAGAGGCTTCCATCCTTTCATATCTCCATCTCACATCTGTTCTCTCAGATATTACTCACAGGTGTTTCAAGAAGACCCATTTAGATTGCCTTTTCTTCCCCTTCCATTTCTCTGAAATAGGCTGCCCTGTGCATTAGATCTACAATGTTATGCTCCTTGAGTACACCACTTCAATAAAAACCAGGTGTTCCACAGCTTTCCTGTGGGATTCTATCCCACTGATGGGTATGTGTTTTGTAAAACACTCTGATATGGTGACAGAAGAGTTAATGCTCTCAGAGCCTACTGTTTGAGGATTATTTAGCACACCAGGTGCCTGCTGATCTCTCACTGGTGAGGAGAGCATGAGAGATGAATCACGGCTGCAGCTGCACAAGAGAGGGGTCTGGAAGCTGGTGAGGGAGCTGCTGAGACAATTGTGATCTTCCTGGGACCGTTTTCTATTTACACAAATACAGAGCATGTGCTGACCAAATCTGAGTGGACCTCAGCCATTCCAGTACCCATCTTCTGATGGCACAGAACAATACTACTCACCTACAAGGGTCTCATCTTCCTGCAGAACACCAAGACCCTCAAAGTCTAATGGTGCTCAGATATGTGCAGATTTCATCACTGCCTTTCACATGTTGCTTGTAAAGCTGCTCTGCTCAAGTAAACAGACTTTTCATGGCTGTAGAGAAAAATAAATTTCACTATGTCTTTTAGTTCCGCTTATCTTCACAAGAGTGAGACTTTAAGACACCTGAAGGCTCCTATGGTTCTTCTTCAGAGTCCTCTTCTCCAAATGTAGCTTTCTCTTCATTCAGAAAATGGCTGGTTTGATTTGGGGGTTTTTTTTAGTGATTTTTACTGTGTATTTTTTTTCCCCAAGCAATACATCATTTAATACCATAAATAACTCCTACTTTGAACTTCTGTTTTACATAACAGTTCAAAATCAGTGGACAACCTGTCTTGCAGGTGAATGCAGGGAAGACACTGACATAACACCAGGGAGAGTAACTAGAATAGCAAAAGGCATGGCCAAGGCAAGGGGCCAGGTATATGGCTTAGGTATCAACCTCAGGCTCAAGGAGCTCAAGAGAGAAATGAATCTCAGAGCTGTCCTGGGCCAGTGAGACTTCCCATTATCTTTTAATCAGAGTAAGTGCCAAGCTATTCTCAGGTCCAATCTGGGATGGTTTGATTTGTGTAATTCATAATGTAAATGACAAATAAATCTGTAAGATTTCAGTCAACTTGTCAGAGAAAAGAGATTTTTGATAAAAAAAAGTATTAAAGGAGAACTGATATGGGAAACACATTGCACCACTCCTGAGGAGGGAAGTTTTTCACTGATCCAAGCACCTTTCCTGTGTTTAACTGTATCAGAAAAATCCATAGTGACAACCTCTCTCTCTATAAAAGGCTTGTTCTGAATGAGATAATTATTTTTCCTCTGATACATCACCTTTCTTGTCCTACAGAGGGTAAATTTGATACACACAGTGAAAGCAATGCAGATCTCCCTTGTACAAGTGGTCTCATTATAGAACATCTCTACCTACAGCTCTCCTGGCCTGGAGGTAAGAAAAATGATTTCATGTCAATGCATCAGGTGGGAGGGAAACTACAAGACTTAGAATCATAGAATGGTTTTGGTTGGAATGGACCTTAAAGTTCATCTTGTTCCACCCCTCTGCCATTGGCAAAGATGCCTTCCACTAGACCAGGTTGCTTTAAGCACCATCCAACCTGGCCTTGAACACTTCCAAGGATGGGACGTCTGACTTCATTTCCTCTCTTTTCTTTTCCTTTCCTTCCCTGACTTAAGAAACAAACAAAAATTGATAATAAAAAAGTGAAATTTAAAAAACCAAAACAAATACTTACTCCACTCCAGAGGCTTAAAGAGCAGAAAAGAGGAGAGCAGAGTGATGACAAGTCCCCTGGGACTCCCAGTCCATGCAAAGGACTATACATGCTTATACCAAGTGCACCTAAATGACATTGTAGACACTCTTCCATATTTGATACCCCAGAACAGTGTTACTGCCTCCCCACTGTCCCCAACTGCTGTGTAATCAGCTGGTTTGCCTATCCAGCAAAAGTAAGGCCCTTCTTACAGTGCACTGGTCCAGCTATAGCTGGCAACAAGGGAAGCATTTGTGGTACATCCTAAAATAATCTCTCAGTGACTCTTACTACCATGTATCCCATATCCAACTCTTTTTCCTTCTCTGTTCTCTGCTTCATGAGTTTCTTTTCACTTTCCTCAGTGTTTACTGTACTTTGAATAGTTCTGTGGCTACCATCCATAGGAGAACCATGGGAACTGGCAGGCAATGAATGACTGGCATGCAAAAGGGTTTTTTGGGGTTTTTTCTTTTTCCTTCTTCTTCTACTTCTCCTTCTTGAAAACAACCTTGGCGAGCCATCAGATGAAAAAATCCATTCTTCTGCCAGCTCCTGCCCGGTGCCAGTGTCAGGCTATTTAAAGCTCTCTGAGAAGTGGTTTGGGGGAAGGTAGCACCAAAACAGCATATCGAGCTGCATCTTTTCCCTCCATATCAAAAAAAACCCAGAAGTTGCTGAGCTCTCTTTGCTGCTCAGGCTTGACTTAAGTTAAACATCCGAGCCCCTGACATAAATGTACTCTGTAGGAATCTGTAATAAGGTACTGCAGTTAAAACTAGCAACTGCATTTTCGATGTGAGAGCATAATCCTCATTGTTACTGGGGAGTCTGGATCTTGCCACAACAGAGGGTTTTTTGTTATATTACATGCCTACCAACCAAGTCCTTTTCTTTTATAGCTCCCTATGGTAGGGAGAGGAAAAAGAGTGGATTTAAGTTTCCAGGGAGCTGTCGGTCTTTGTAATAAGGTACATGGCTCACTGCTAGTTCACAAAGGGGGTTAGCACTAGAACCGCGGTGAACTATTCATCCTGCCAGCGAGCTCAGGTGAACGCGGTGCTCGGAGCCAAACAGGAACGCTCAGCCCCATTCACCCAGTAGCTGTATAATGTACCACAAGCTGGAAGCTGTTCATTGAGCCAGCGGGAAGTTCAGGCATTTAGCATGCGCTGGAACCAGAGCTGCTGTGATGGATGGCAATATCCAGACCTTGGGAGCTGTGCAGCGATGCCGAGCCGGGAGTGAGAAGGCTTTGGAGCCCAGCAAGCAAGGCTGGGGGTCAGAGCAGAACAGGCTGAGGTGTTCTTCCTCTCCTCCTCCCTGGGAAACTACAAGCAAGAAGAGATGAATTTGATTTATTTCCCATTGTCAGCTATGGGGGGAAAGAGCACAACTAAGAGCAGAATACACAAACAAAACAAAAGGCATAACTCGAGGAGAAAAAAATGCCTGTTCCCAGGGGGGAAATGTGATACTCCCCAGCTTGCCCACTATCAGCACTCTGAGACCCGCTCCCAGCTGCTCTGCATTCTTCAGTTTCATCACTCAAATCTGAATTACAGGAGAGCGTTAACACTGGCCATGCTGCTCCTGCTGCTCTCCTGGTGCTGCCCATCAAGGCAATGCTCAGCCATCACCAGAGCAGTGCAACCTGGAGAGGTCAGCGTCCACCACAGCAGCAGCAGGCAGGGAGGCATAGACACCTGGCAGGGCTACCCACAGGAGTCCATAACCCAGGGTTCCCAGAGCATACAAAACAAAATTTTATTTCTACCAGGGTGAAATTATGTCAAAAATGGCCAAGTAAGAGGTTATAGCATATTTGCCCTTCAAACTCATGAGCAGCCCTCCGATCCACTCCAGGATCTCAAAAGGAATGAGGAGAAGTTGACCTGTCCACTGCAGTCCCTCCAAACCTTTCATGTTGCAATCACAGAATGATTGGATGAGAACATAAAAATCATCATGTTCCAAATCCCCCCAACACAGGTAGGGACACCTTTCACTAGGTGATGTTCAAAGTCCCTTCCAACCTGGCCTTGTTGGTCACATCCCCCAGCCACTCTTGACACTGCTTCATTTGACAGCTCTGAACGGATCATTAAAAATATCAAGGCTTATACATATTAGCAGTTCACAGAAAATATAACATGTATTTGCATAACACTGCCATTTCACAAAATCAAATAACTTGTTAGTTGGGGAAACTGAGGCCCTGTTGGTTGAAGAGGCATGCAAAAGGAAAATGACAAATCACTGACTAACCATAGAGGGAATTTGGTAGGAGTAGATGTTTGCTGTTTCCATTCAAATGGACTCTACACCAGCCACACATTGCCCAGAGCCACCATGTTGCTCAGTCTATTAGTGCAGCATGTGCTCTCAATGCTGGAGCAAGTACTGTTCACAAAAGGACAATCAGCTGCCAAAGCTCTGCCTGAACATTCTCCCCACCTGCTGCTCTTAAGGCTTTCCCTGAGGACTGGGAACAGCATTCCCTGTAGCTTCAGCATCACCTTTTCCATGACTCAGCATGGCCACTTCTCTCTTCCTAGAGATCCTGTACCACTGAGAGGGGCAGTGATCACCCTGACTGCTACAGGCTCTCATCGCCACTTGAGCTTCCTACCTCTTTGCTGTCTTTGTGATTGTCCATCTCTGCCAGCTCACACACAGCACTTAATGACAAGGGTAGAACAAGGAAATCAGACAGTGACCCAGAGCTGGCAGGAAGCGGGGGGGATGCGGTTCTGACTCCAGTCCCAAGCCTTGGCTGCAGAGTGGGATTTACATAATAATTAACTCTGGTATTCTTGGACAACTCACTTTCTGTGCAACAACTGCAGATGATTCCCCCATACACCCTTAAAAATCTGTCTAGCTAAAGGATCCAAAAATCAAACACCTGTGTGTCAGCATGAACAGCTGTACACTTGCCACTGCTCCTCTTGCTGCAGACGATGCCACATGCCAGTTGCTTTACTTAGAGCATGTGGGGAGGCCAATCCATTAGAGAGAGAACACAGCATAATTAAGAAGCAACATGCTTTCTTGTTCCTGCTGCCCTAATTTTTGTTTTAGTTTTTTTTTCCTCCCCCTACTTACTTTGTTTAAACAACTCCATCCACTTTATTCTGCTGATCTTCAGGCTTGCAGGGGTAGTGAACTTGGGAGGCAGGGTCTGTTTTCCCGAGTTCTCACAGCACTCATCAGCTGGCGTGTTAGGGTACAGAAGCTTCCAGCTGAACTACATTTTTGTCTTTTTTTCTTCCCCCCCCCCCTTTGTTTTTTTCCCTTTCCCTGAGAAATATCCTCAGTAAGAAAGATCTTCTCGGAGTAAATAATGGGAGACACAAAGAGTGCAGAATCTAAACACATGCATTCCGCACACTGTACGACGGCAAAAGTGATTACATCCATGCTGAAACATCTACAGACAGTCATGTTTGTTTTCATTGCATTCCAGATATTGGTTGCAATCACTCTCTATATATTTCTTTCTCTCTCCTGCTTGTGTGTGTGTGTGTCCATGTACCCTTTATACATGGAACAGAAGAAACATTTTGCTAAACTAAGCTTTATCTTCAAAACCTGTGCTCTGTGCAATGCACACTGAGTATAAAAATGCAAGCTAAAAAGGGGGTTTTAAATCTGTTTGGAGTCATAATGTGAATTTATCTTCACATGAATAATTTGCACCAGTATTCCTAATTTGGCAAGCAGAGAGTGCAGCATAGCTTCACAAGCCATAGTACCTTTGTGCTCTTAACCCTCATGGGGCTACCTATACTTGTCTTTCTGTACATTGGATCACTGCTAGTGGAGGTCTGAAAAGCATCTCCAGCAATCTTTAATTCATGTGATTAAAAATTCAAAAGAAGCCCTTGTACCAGCTGTTAAACTATGTTAGTAAGCTGTAATTCAGAGTTCAAATCCCAGCAAATTGAAGGTTAGGTTAACAGGATCATTCAGTGGAACTGCATTATATCGTAGCAACTAGAACAGTAGGTGGACTGTTTTATACATGCTCATTTGCAGAAGATAAACTAAGGATGAGCAAACTCAGAGCACTGCAAACCTTGCCTTGGATTTATTTCCCCCCCTTCTTTTTCTGTGACATGATTTTTTTTAGAGCCTAGCAGATGAAACCAACTGTGGGTTTTGTTTAATCTTTGCACAGATAGAAGCAGAATAAAATCAGCATGAAGTGTTTTGTTTAAGATTATCTGGAATCTGAGCAATGCGTTTTTCATCTATGAGACTAATTAGTTTAAATATTACAAAGGTGAAATTAGTTTGATGGTCTTAAGTCTACTGCTCGTTCTCCTTTGGTGAATACAGAGAAAGTATATGGGAAAGGAAATCCACCTTATTTAGCACAGTTTGATGTGATTATTCTTTGCTCAGGCTGGTCCCAAGGTAAACTTGCAGAAAGTCTGGAAAAATCAACCTTAAGTGCAACTAAGGCTGAAAGTATTATGTATGATTACAATTATTATTTATTATTAACACTACAACAGTCATTAGTCTTCAGCTGAGAGTGAAACTCTCATATGGAAAGTGCTGCATAAAAAAGTGACATTATTTGCTCCACAGTGCTTACAGGCTCTGCAGCTTTACAGAGCTTGCAGGGAGAAGGTGAGAAACAGGATGTAATATCATCTTTAGTTTGCAGATGGGGAATTATGGCACAAAGTGTCTTTCCCAAAACCACACAGGAAGCGTGCAGAGCTAGAAGCTGAATCCTGATCTCCTGAAGGCTTTAACCAAAATACCATCCTTCCTGTCTATTGAAATAATCACATTTATTATATAATAGGCTGTAAAGCAGACCTTTAAGGAGCTCAGACTCTCAAGCTAGATGTGGTTCTGTGCCTATGGTACCTACCAAAAAAAATTAGCTCATTTAAAATATCCTCATAAAACCTTGGACTTGGTGACCTTAGAAGTCCTAACAATTCTATGGTTCACCCCTTTGTTTCTGGTGAATTTGATAAGGTAGGGTTTTGTACAATAGAAGGAAACTCTGGAAAAAGAGAACAAACTGGTGGAAAAGACTAGGAAACATTGAAACCTTGCTCAAGATAGCAACAGAGAGGGGGGAAATGGTCTGTTGTGGTTACAGGGGAATACTGGGGGACAAACCTTCCCAACAAAAGCAGTTAGGAAAGCTATGTCTTTCAGAAGAAAACATGGCAAAGGTTAAAAAGTGTTGAGGATGAGTGTGCCAGGGAGGGAAAGGTGAGCTGAAGAAATAGGCAAAGAGTAGCTCGGTAGGAAGAAAGGACAAGAGTTTTAGGGCTGCAGCCAAAGAATGGGAGGGGTTTTTTGTAAGTTGCAAAGGAATATAAGTTAGAAGAAGACTTTTGCAATTTTGTCTTCTTCTTGTTGATAATATCCCAACTGGTGAAGTTCCTAAGAAACTTAGCATGCTGTCCTCCCAGGGATGTAGTCACAGGTTTGAAGAAAGAAGACATCTGATTATGCATCTTTTGGCTATAACACCTGCAAATTTTCATCGAATAGTTTAATTTCCCACTTGAGACAGCATTACTCCTGAAATAACTAGAAGTCCTGTCCATTCTTTCCAATAATGGTCTTCAAATAAATTTTAACAAAAAGAAATAAATTAAAAATTGATTGTGTTTGGCACATTTGCCTGCATGTGAATGATGTGTGGTTTGTTCCTGCCATTAAAACTCTCCATTGACAAATCACTCCCACTGAGGGTCAGATGTCATTTCTATACACATGGCACTCCTCAAACACTTTTAATGTTACATCAAACAGTGTTTAAAAATAAGTTTGTCTAACCAAGGACTGAGTAAAACTTGTGAAGGACTTGGCCTCATAATTTAGAGTCATCATCATCAACAAGGCTTTTCCTTGGATAGCACCTTTCATTCAAAGATCTCAGAACACTTAATTTAATTAAGCCTTTCAACAATGCCATAATGCAGCCAAATGTTATAATAACTGCTTGTAGAAGTTTGAATCTGAGACAAAGAGAGGTTAAAAGAGTCTCCCAACGTCCCAGAACAAATTAATAACATGGCCAAGAAGGGGCTGCAAAGCCTCACCACAAACCATGCTTCTTCCCTTCTCTCCCACCCTGACACACAGACATGGTTGGGTTTCCATGCCCACCAGTCTGCACTGGGGATGCTGTTGGACTCCTCCCCACTTTCCAGGGAGACTGGGAGCAGCCTGTATGAGAAACAAGCAGTGAGTTATCAGCAGGGTTAGCACCCTGAAATGGAAGGTGGTAATGGGTTTGTCCTCTCACCAAGAAACAGGATGAGAAAAGATCTCACAGTGCTTTGCTCCACGCCACCACTTCCTCTGGGTTACCTTGGGAAGTGGGACTGTTTGCTGTTTTCCCATGGCTTAGGGCTGTGAGATCTTTTACGGTGCATTAGTGGTCTCTTTTATAATCTGAGTCATCCAAAAGGCTGATGCTGGGAGAGTACAGTCACCTTAGCCCCGTGTGGGGAATTGTTTCAGCCCTGAGGGAGGAACATCCTGTCCTCATACCGGCACAATGCGCTGCACTCTGACTTTTTCTAGGAGGTCCCTGCATTCAAATACTGTCTCATCCCGATTCCCTTAGCCTGGGAGATCTGAGGAGCGTACAGGCTGCAGTGGTATGGCTCCAGGCCATACAGCACACACTAAGCATTACCATATGTCACAGAGGCAGCTAGACAAAATCTTTCCTGCAATGCGAAGAGGAGTGCTGGATCCATGCAAAACTTCACTAGTTTAAGACCAAACAGCAAAGGTTTTGTAAAACAAAATCAGTTTACTGCTGAGCATCAGCAGCTGCTTTCAAATTTACAAATACATTTACTTTCTACAGAACATAAATGAGAAGCAATTGATTTCCAAACTGCCTGCCAAGACCTGAGATGTAGATTTTTATTTTTTTTTTCCCAGGCTTTGCTGCAGGGTTTCAAGAACCATGAGCTGCAGGTGGAACGACCACTGGAGCACTGGGGACTGCAATTCCTACCCCATTGCTGAAGGAGACCTGGATCTCATGGGTAAGAATTGCCCAAGGCTCTGCAAGAAGGATTTACTCTTTATTCCACCCAGGATTTCCCTGGCATGGAGGAGCTCCAGGGTTAAATATTTGGCCTTTTTGTTCTGGGGATGGCACAAGGGAGGATGCACTGCAGGAGACGCATCATGTGCAGGCAACTCGGGGTCTCATCAGGAGTGCCATGTCCCATATTCATGCAACTCTACAATCTCATGAACACAAATATTTAATCCCAGCCCCAGATTTATAAAGGGCCATGGTTTTCACTGGATCCAAATTAAACCACTTCCATAGTGGGATTGATGCCACTCCAGACTGACATGATACCCTCTATTTGAGAATAAGATAGTTATTTGGACTAATTTCCTAGTGGAACAGCCTTGTGTAATTGAACAGTGGTGAAAACAAGTGGGGTTGAACAGTTACAAATGAGATGTGTTTCTGGTGGTACCCTTTTCGCTAGGACCAACTAACTAAAGCTCAAACTCCAGGAATGTTATGATCCTCCAAAAAACTGACTTTTGCTTTTAAAAACCAGCCCCTGGTCCTTATTACTGAGAAGTTCAAAATGTGAGGTTTACAGCTGAAAAATAAAAAGACAAAGAACAATTCCAATTGTATTTTTTAAAATCTAATTACTTTAAGCATGATTTTGGAACGTCAGAAGCTGAACGCAACAGCACAAATTACACACAAATTCTTACAAAAAGGAAATTATGCGGGTTTAAATGACAGTATAATGGCTTAAGCTTATTTATATTAATTAAGCACATCAAAATAATATGTGACTGTTAATACATAAAACAACATTAAAATAGAATAGTTGTTTTCCCTTAAAGGTTAAATGGTCTTGATTCTTTACATGTGCAAATGAGTGTCATTGTCATTAATTGCTATTGTCCTTCTTGCTCACATTTCTGGAAAATGCAAGTCCGGGAACTTCTGGCACATAAATTTAGCTTTAAACTCTCTGCCATGAAAGGCTTAGCTCACAACATGACCCACACAGGTAGAGAAGAGCTTGAAGACAGACCTTTGGTGCTATACATGCCTGGCTCACTTTACAGGCTCGATAGAAGGCTCTGAGCTCTGCAGATATTTCCCTCCAGCAACAGTTCTTAGTGTTCACAGCACATAATGAAAGTTGCATCTTAAATTTTATTTTAATGAGCTGAAATCCGTGGTCCTAATTGGTGTAACGTGGTGTGGTTTCAGTTATGAGATAAACAATTTACTCCAGTATCAAGGAAACATCTCTTAAGACTTTACAAGACTCCCAAATACATTCAATAAGCCCACCCCTCTTGTTTGTTGCAACAGCTACGGCAAAATAAACTCCCAACACATACAGTGGTGGCCAAGCTGAGCTCTTTGTCTCGGCCCTGCTCNCAGTTACAGTGCTATTGGACTAAAATAATATCTCTAAAAGCAATGTGCTGGCATCGCTGAGAACATACATATAAGGCCACTGAGGTCCACACAGTGAGGATTGCACAATAACCCATTAAAATAAACATTTGCAACCACAGATAGCTGGGCTGAAATCCCTGCTCTGATACAAATAACATCTGGACAACTTTTGTATGCATCTTCCAGCATAAAACACCCTTGAGAAAAAATAGAAGGCAAGCTAAAAGACAAAGGACCACTAAAGATTTTATTATGCTATGGGTGTGGTGCCATAAATTTGAGGGGATTCAGGCAAGAGTTGCCAAGCTTGAATTTAAACAGCATGTTGTTTTTAAAAGTTGTAACATTAGTGACGAACAAGTCAGTATTCTTACATAATTAATCCAGTGTGAAATAGAGTGACTGGAAGACATCCAGTGGTTTAAAAATAACTCAATCATCTTTAAGATCCACAATACTATAGAATTTAACATTAAGGCACAGGAAGTGAAGGCATCTTGGTACGAAGCATGTTGTTTTAATTCCACTAAAGCTTTATGAATTTAGCTTAACCAAACTCACGGTACAACAACCCTGCCTCGTGTAAAGCAAGGGAGGTTCCTCCTCCAGTGGATCCCAGGTTTAATCACCAGGGTTTTTCCCTCTACCATGCAGAGCTGTCTCTAGCTGGAGGTGCCATTAAAGACAAAAATAGGAGTGTTATTTTTCAAAATGGTAATACTTAACTGGGAGAAAGACAAAGATATGTGGGGAAGCTAAAGAGCATCTTTGGAAGACGTATAATCATGGTTTGAATTTGAATGGGCTTTAACATCCACGGTTATTCGTTAGTGGTGTTTCCAGCTGGCAACAAGCACAAATGAGTGCAAACTGGAGACACAGTGTGAGTGGGGCTCAGTGTAAAGATAAACAGCCAAACAAAACCCTTATTCACTGTGCTGACCTGAAGTCACCACTTACATTTGTAAACCCTGGGCCCGATTCCTCAAGTTATTTCAATGAAAATCTCCAGCAATGCTGCCTGCAAGAGTAAGACATGGTTACAGTCACTGTTCCTGCAAGCTGTCTACATTCTAGTGGAAAGTTCCCTGCCCATAGTGGTTGGGTTGGACTTAGATGATTTTTAAGGTCCTTTCAATCTCTAACCATTCTGTGATTCTATTATTCGAGCCCTCCCCCGGTGTGTCCAAACTTGGGGAGAAGGTCGAGTCAAAGCTGCCGCAGGCTATGCTTATTTTCATGTTTCCAAGTGAAATGTATGCACCTTGCAGTACATAATTTTGGTGCAAGCTACCAGGCTGTATCCAGCCCTCCTACCTGTGCTCAGCCCTCACCGAAATGCTTGCCAGAGCCATAGCACAAGCTACTGCTGCAAGGTGGATATCTGGGGTAGGGTCTGGTGAATTGGAGAACTCTAAAAATTTAATCCAGAGGGCATATTCATATGAAGAGTCTTACATCCATGGCAAAGGAGGGAACGTCTCCCTACAGGCACATATTGCCCTTTTGCATTGGAGAAGTGCTTGATGCCCTCTGTTCACTCTGAAATCACAGGAGGCACCAAAAAGTTTCCCCAAGTGAATTTTCATGTCTGAAGCATCACAGGCCTGCTCCAAATCCCCAGTATGCACAAAGATACCATGTTTCTTGCAGCACAGAAGTTGGAGTCCAGAAGAAGCTAAAACCTTTTATTTTATACCAGTCTCCAGAAAGCTGCTGGTTTGGATGAAGTAAGATCCAACCAATTTTGAACCATGTTTGATGAGTGGTGGTGCTGAGCCAGATTTTAGGCCAACTCTTCTACATTTGTGTCTGGCTACCAAAAAGAGAACTGGCGTCACCTGTGGCCACCAGCCTAGAACAATCACCATGTCATGCTTCCAGGTCTAGCTGAACATAATGACATTTCACTATCCACTGCATCATCCCACTGCAAAAAACTACCAGAACCATGATCATCCCAAAAAATATGTGAATTCCTGATAAAGAGAAATAAAGACTTAATCAATAGATAGAAGGTGACTTCTTTAGTGGAGTATTTCCTCTTTGCCTGGCTTAACATACAGGATGAGAGCAAATATGTCAAAATTGTAATCTTGAATGATCAAAATAAATCACATACAATTGATTTTGACTAATGTAAAACTAACTGAATACATTTCTGGAAACAGTACTTATGAATTAATAATAGTGATTAAGATGAATTAAACACACAGACTAAATTCTGCTCTACAACATGCTGACTTCCATGGAAACTGTACGTGCATTTATGGGCTGAGTCTAGCAAGTTAATTCTGAATTATTTTTTATCTGTTGAATCAAAGTAGTATGTTAAAAAGAATTTATGTGACTAAGTAACATGCTGAACTTATCAATGTTTATTGGGCTTTGAATATTATTTTCTCTAATTAACAGTGTATTTGCTTAACTATGCAAAAAGTGGCTTTGTAAAATCCATTATTGCTGGACTGCAACAAATCTTAACTAAACAAAGGTGCAAGAATTATGACTCAAAACAGTAGTTTTACTTCAGTGGATAAGGATAAACTCCAACAATCATTAGCTCTATCTCCTGTTTTGTACCTTCTTCACATTTACCTATCATAAAAAGTCCAATCCACAAATTCTCCCTCCATTCTGACAGTATTATGTCCCAAGTCTGACTCAGAAGTATTATATCTAAAATTCATTTATATTTTTGTTATATATTTCTCTTTCCATATACCTGACTTCTCATAAATATATATATATATTTATATGTAAACATATATTTTTACACATATTTTATTTCTATGTGTATAAACATTTTTTAATATGTATTTGTCTATTTGTCTCTATAACAGATTCATTCTTTCTGACAAACTAGTTCCTGGACTACAAACTGTGTGAAATTTAGAGTAAGAGAAATGGAGTAAATTGAAATGCACCGTGTGGCATCTCCTGTGAGGATTTACAGAGGTACATTTAGGAAAGAGAAAAGATTGACTCAAGCAAGTTGAAGCCCATCAGGTGGAAAAACGGTGTTTAAGACTGGGCATGAGGACAGAAAAAAGGAAAAACTATGGATGTGGAAGTAAATACAAAATGAGCTGCATGGCCATATGGGTTTCTTGAAGGTAGCATATGTCAGGTTAACATTTCTTTGCCTGGTATCAATTCAGATTAATTCAGATGAGAACATCTGCAAAGACTTGTAGGTGAGCAGAGGAGAGCCTGTGTTATCAGAGGAGATTAAAACAGCTGGGCATGCTGAGCCAGATAAAAACAAGGCTGAGGTGCAATTTCTGTCTACAGATAAACCAGTGGGGTTAAAAGAAGTGGGGAAAAGACTTGTTATTAATACAAATATGAATGAGTATCATCTGGCAGTTAATGAGCTTTGGGAGAAGCCTGATGAAGGTACCTGACAGTGTAAGCTCACCTGCATCACCACAAGGGCATGGGGATGAGGGAAGGATGAAAATAGCAGGCCTAGAGGCTGTTGAAGATGGATCTTTGCCAATCCACATATGGGGTTATGAGATGTGGGAGGGACCCAGTGCTCAGAAAGTCCCTGCCAGTTCCATTTTGCTAACATTAAATTATTTCTTTAAAAATACAGATCTGTACCTTTTTAACACTTAGATACAAACAAATAAACATACATAAAAGGTAACAAAGTTTACCAAGGTTTTCCCACCCAAATATTTCCCTCAAATGTAAAAGGCTTTGAGTTGACCTCATTTGGCCTTCCAGTACCTGAAGAGAGAGTACAAGAAACATGGAGAGAGACTTTTTGCAAGGGCAATGGTTTCAAATTGACAGAGGATAGATTTAGACTACGTATTAGGAAGAAATTCTTCCCTGTGAGGGTAGTAAGGCCCTGGCACAGGTTGCCCAGAGAAGCTGTGGCTGCCCCATCGCTGGAAGTGTCCAAGGCGAGGTTGGACAGGCTTGGAGCAACCAGAGCTAGTGTAAGGTGTCCCTGCCCATGGCAGGGGGTAGAGCAAGATTATCTGTAAGGTCCCTTCCAACCCAAAACATTCTGGGATGCTATGATTCTAAGATTCTGTAATTCTATGACTCTATGATTCCACAATTCTATGATTCCGTAGTTCGACTATGTTTTTTTTCTCAGTAGCAAACTCTTGAATTTGTTTCTGGAAGTTCAAGGCAGAAACAAGCAGGAATTCCAGAAGTGACCTAACATTTATACTTCACTGTCACTGACCAACCTCCTCCAGAGAACCGAGCATATGCCTGGATCCCTCTTAATGTTTCTGGTGATTAAACAGCCCTTGATCTCACCTCTTGTTAAATCCTCATGACGCATGGCACTATATGGATTTCTCTGCTGGATGATAACAGGAGAATGGGCTGTTTCCTCATCCATAGGCTGCTACCAAAAGGGAGGTCAAAGTCCTACTTTTTGCCACAGACTGGACAAGGACTGGGTCTGGCTCATGGCAAGGACATTTGGGTCAGGCACTGGAATACTTTCTTTGAGACACCAATGGCTCTTCTATGATTTGGCAAATATCTGCTGCTCTATCCTAAGAGCTGATCTTACCTCAGGGCAGCCGGGTGCACCAGATGCTCTAATTAGTAGACCATATCAGAACTCCTCTAATAGAAATATCTTTTCCATGAAAAGGGAAACAGTAGTTGGCTTGAAGAGTTTTCTTCCTGTGTTATTAAAATACAGCCTTCTCATTAATTGGTTAAATTTTTCTTAATCAATTTCATTTTTATCGGCAACTTGAATTGGGAATTTCTAAAAAATGTGATATTTTTGGTAATCTATTCATATGAAAAATGTTGTGGTTTTCAATTTTCATCCAAGAGTTGGATTAATATCTTTTCTAAAAACAGAAAAGATGTAATGGGAAGGGATTTCCACTTTTTAGACAGCCATGGCATTTAGTGGTATTATTATAATGAGTTATTTTCATTCCTTTTATGTAGAACCATTCATAAATACCCTAAATCGTAGCAAGAAGTACGCACAAGTAATTTTTTTAAGATCAGGGCAATAAAAAGCAGAATCCTTTTTTTTGACAGAAAAAAATCATGAAATTAAATATTTGGTTTGAGATCAGAACTTGCACACAAAGAAAATGACTGGACAGGCCAGAATATATTAAAGCTAAAGCTTTATAGTGAAATAATTAACCGAAAATAACTAAATGTATTTAAACGTTTCCAATATTCCCAGCTTTTGGAAGTTGTTATCACATAACATAAAGTAAGGGATACACTCTAAGCTTGGTCCTTGCTACTCAAGATGCTGAAGGCTCTCCCATACAATCTGTAGATGGATCCAAGCTGTGTCTGACACAGGAGCTTGCTGCTAATTGGTAGAGGCCAATGACAAATTAGACAGAAACATCATACAGAAGGAAAAAAGTCTCAGATACTACATTGCCTTCAACATTTGCAGTAGGAAGAAACACCACATGATTTCAACTGTACCATTTCCATACACACATTAAATGTTCTGCGCATAACTTTTGCTGAAACCTGAATGAATGAAAAAGTTTCAGTGCAATCATTTACAGATCATTAATGGGAAAAGTGATTATTCACATTTAGAGAAGATACTCACTGAAAAATGATGACATTATGAGCTCTTCAAAAGGATGCTGCAGTTTTTATAGATGCTCTTGATACAATTAATTTAATGAACTGTGTGTGAGAAGGTTTTACCACTGTCATTACAGATAAATGCTATGGCTGGGAACACCTGCCTTGGTGCTGCAGCATCTTTTGGGTTCCATCTCCTAAATGCAACTGAAGAACAGCTGAAGTTGAGCTGAAGATTTGTTGTTCAGAAGACATTATAGAATTGCTTCTGATTGGCCAAAGGTGAAAATCTGAGAGCTCTGGGCACCAAAGGGAAAGTTTGCAGACCAGTCCAGCCACTGCAACTGCACCAAAAATTTTAACAAGGTAATTGACCTACTTCTTGTTCCGGTGCAATCCAGTGCTTTGTTTCTCTGAAATAATACAAACACCCCTTGTTTGTGCATTATCTATGTCCATGCTTAAAGTCACATATTTGGCTCACATTTAAAAATTACCTAGGAGAGCCATGTAATTAATTCTAAAAGTGATAATATTTTTTTAAAACATAACTGCATTACTTACTCATATTTAATAACCAGAATATTCCCCCCCCCAACACTGACACTTTTTACACTCTCAGTTTTCACTATTACCAAAGTCTAAACTAGCTCAACACAAGCTGAGATGAAATATTTCATGCAATATCAGTTTTTTGGCAGTCATTGGATTTGTCTACCCATCAAAACTTCATCTTCTGAGAAGAGAAAGAATTAAGAAAAAGTCATTTACCCAGTTAATTAAGTACCTATCGATTTCAGTGTAAACCCCTTCCTCTTTATAAGATTAATTTTGTTCTTCCCATGCCCCACAGAAAAATTGTATGCCCAGAGAAAAGCTGCTATGAAAGGGATACAAATGAATCTACTTAGATAATTGTAATTCCAGTCAGACACTGGCACCATGTAGTTCATGTTTTATCATAAGGGACCAATTTCTAAGATTTAGCCATCAGTCTAAAGAGGGCAACATAGAATTTCTCTCTCAGTACTGCAAAGAAGGCAGAGTTGATTCCAGTCAATGAGATTGTACCTGGGACTTGCAAGACCTATGAATAGGAGGGAGTTTTTGCACTATAAGAATAAAGGTGTCTGCATCAGCCTCGAGGTGTTAGTGTTCAACATGTATTTATGTATAAAGTGAGGACCTCTTGTCCCTTTGGTCCATCAGTGGTGAGTTTGGAGGGGTAACCAAGCCAGCAGCAATGCAAACCTCAACACTGCATTACAAACATCTGCCCTGTATTTGAGAAGTAACATCAAACCAAAACCTTGCCAGTTTCTTTCATGCATTTTATAGGGAATCACAGCAGAAGGATTTCCCCCTCCTCTTTTTTTTCTAATCAAAGACTGATTAATTAATTCTCATTATCTCAATCTCTGTCACAAAGATAGCATGGTGACACTGTCAGAAAGCTGTTGTAATTTGCCTCAGGCATGGCTGTAATTTGGTGGTGGTTGAAGTGATCGCTCGCTATTTTAGTAGTTCTCATCACCCCCATACCCGCAGAAAAACACTCACAGACGAGAGCTGTGTACACCAGTAGGACAGAAATAGGTGGTAAAACCAGTATGAGCCTCACTCTGTGTGACCTTCAAATGAGAGGAATTCTAGAGAATAAATCACAACCTCAGATACTCCCACAAAAACACCAGAAAGCAGCTTCAGACCAAGTCAGGACAGGAATCAGCTTGAAAAGCAAAAAAAAAAAAAAGCCCTTTTCCACAGCAAAATGTATTCAGGGAAAAGTTCTATGCAGTGGCTCTTATTGGGGCAGAAGGAAGAGTGAATAAAACCCCTCTCTTAGCAGACTTGCAGAGGAGCAGCCCACTAAAAGTGACCACATCAGGAAGCAGTCCCTACCACAGCTCCATCAGGGTGAGCTGAGACAACACCATGAACGTGGGAGACCAGTAGGACCAACCATTCCTGGCAGGGCTCAGTGCAAGCTGAAAGCATCCATGGACAATTGAAACCACATTGCATGAGTCCCCCTCAAATCACAAGGTTAGTGCCGGCCCAGCTTTCAACTCAGTGAGCTACATAAACCAGACGAGGTACAGCGAACAATGGCTCATGCGGGTGTCCCAGATTCCACCAACAATGTTGCCCACATTGGTGGTGACTCAATTTGTTTCCATCATATGCTCTTTAGAGTCGCCTCTGGCAGCTTTATTTTTCATGCTCCTTTTCCAAATGAACATTATCCAACAGCAGCGAGATGAGTTGGCACCCAGCAAAAAGCATATGAAGCTCCATTTTCAGATCATACCTAATGATTCCAGGTTTGAGGGTTGCTCCTCCTCCTCTCGACCCTTCTGGCTCAGCCTCAGAGTTCAGCTCAGAGCACGGCATCTTCTCATACCACTCTTCTGTAAAGCAAAAGGATTCAGCAATAACCATATATAACATTAAAAAAATAATTAAAAATTGATGTTTACCTAATATACATGTACCTGCCTTTTATATAGAGCTGCACTACATCATCTTTAGTGCAGAAGCAGCAAAGCACTCAGAAGAAATAAAATAAATATATATCTGACCTCCATGAGAAAAAAATCTTCTTTCTCAGTGTAACATACTGTAACTTGAAGTTTGCTCTCCCAGCATTATTTGTTTAATAGAAATATTTTCTGTACCACCTTGTTCTGGCAGAAAGTCAGAATTTGCATTTATATGAGGTAGTTTATCAAACATAACATACAGAAGTCTGTTAAGTACACATTGCATTTTGTTTGTGAGAAAATCTGTTTGTATTTAATGTAGTTTTTAAATTAACCTTAATGAAAGCTTCTGAAAATTGTTGTTCTAAGCATTTGAAATATGCAACAAGAACTAGTGGAAGACATAAACATGTTTTCCATTATATGTTATCAGATAGTCCAAAATTACTACAAAAAGAATGTGGGACTATGTTAAATTAGAAAGATAAGCAAGCATTTAGTTAAAAGGCAAAGGTCTTTAGAAGAGTAAAGCATCTGACAGTTAACCCCAACATCTTATGATCTCCTACCAAGAGTAGGACAGCACTTGCAGAATACAGTAGGGTGTTTCAACCACATCCGTGGCTAAGAGGGAAAGAAAAAGAAGACATGTTTCACAGAAATCCCATGGTGGATGTTTGTTCCATCCAATATTTAGAGAGCAATAATATAACCCATGGCCATTTTTGAAGATCTGACTAAACCAGAATCAAATATGGTTTGCCCACAGTATTTAGTATCTTTTGAAAAGAACCAACCCAAATGTATGACCTTCACAAATGGCCTTATAACAGAAAATTTATATATAATCCTTTCAACCATCAAAATAATATTTTCTGTCTTCCTCTGCTGTTTGTTGATTTAATTTTGTCCTTTAGCATAAGACAGGCCATTTTCTGTTGATAGTCACAAGGGTGGCTTCATGAAGAACATAATGCAGGCAGCAAAAAAGCCGTTGGCATTATGACTTTTTTTCCCCATCTTTTCCTCATATATCCAATTAAATTTATTATAAAGAATAAAAGGGAAGTGTGAAAAAATTGCCAAACAAGGACAGGCAGCTACAGGATGTTTAACTCTCATGTAAGAAGTGAGACTAGAGACAAGCAGTACCTAAGTAGCTCATTGGTGAGTTGTTGTAACAATAATCATTCAAAAAACAGCAACAAAAGCATCACTGGTAATGATCAAGTAAGGGAAGGAAAATCTGACTAATGACTTTGTCTTGCTATTCTGGTAACCCTTTGCATAGAGAAAACTCAGTAAAAATCAGGTTTTAATCAGGGCGATATTTTTCTGGAAACTCTTTCTTCCCAACACAATCTGGCACTTAACCAGTGCTCGAATAACATTCCCACAGCAAGTCTCGAGTCAAGCTTCGTTTTCATAAGCAACTGCTCTGGAAAACAGGAAAATCTGAGGGCTTTTCTCAGAACACCATAAACTTCTCTGAGATATAAAAAGGGGTAATACCCACTTAGCTGGTTATGCAGTCACAGTTTGGAAGATGAAAAGTTATAAGCTCTAGATGCTGGAATTATGTATGAATTTGTCCAACATAAGAACCACCTCCACTGAGCATCAGAAGCTGCTCTTTGACTGCCTTTAACTTATATTTTCTTCACTAACACATTGGAAAATTGGGTTATTTTCAGTTTTATTTTGGAGTATAATACAGGCAAGGCAGTCTAGCTGTCATGGAATACTGGAAATCCTCCTTTGGAACACGTCCTCAGTATCTTGTTCAAAGGGAATGATTTCCTATAACTGAGAAACAGATCACTGTACTCATAGGGTGGTCACAGAACTCTAGCTCTGCTTTCCATTAAAAGTGGAATTTTTAATAGCCAGGGAGGAGAAAAGAGAAAGAATTGAGAAGTTGCAGTATGAACATTTTGCAGTAGAGTAGAGACCAATCCTAAATACCACGTAGGCTCATTTCCTGTGGTGTCCAGGGATTCTGGGGTTCTTTTCAGCTGTATCAGATGAAGGGTGGGTTGGAAACAGAAAGTTTGGGAGATCCAGCCTCCCAGAGTCCTCCACCCTTTGGCTTTCCTGAGATTTCTTAGAGATTGTTAACCAGACAGTTACAGCCGTGTGAAGCAGTGCAAGCTCTTGGATCCCCTTGTGCTACAACTCACAGCTCTAATGAAAGGAGGACAGAAAGCTCCTTTTGGCTTCGTGACTGAGCCTGGACGTTTTAAGAGCTTGACTCAGTTTTCCATGTTTGAAGGCTCCAGGACGTAAGTGGGATGGGCGATGTTGACTTATTGGGAGCCATGAGGAACAGAGCCGTTGCAGGAATGCTGAGAAGCCAGACTGGGTGAGGGGAAGACCTCGGAACAATAGCAAAGAGCTTGGGGACATCTTCCACTAATAAGAAAGTTCTTGGCATACATAACAGCTTAGGAAAACTTAGGAAAGTTTTCTGAGCCTTTCCTGAATAGCTAAAGGAGAGTCTTTTAAGGCTTTTTTTTTTTATTTTGAGAGCTGGAATGAACAGAATTTTCATATTCTTTGGACACTATGGGGAGAGAGATGGAACTAAGCTTCTGTGGATAGGCCAAAAAATAATTAAGGCAATTATATACTGTAAAGGACTATGCTATGCTATTCCTAAAGGAAGACTTTTGGCCAGATAGAATGGATGACAAGTATTTATTTTCAGCATTAATAATCCTAGCAGGCAATATTGCAAACACTTTTCAGTATTTATATATATTACTAAGGTGTCATTTTTATTCTGTTTAGTGCAGAATTTTTTCACATGTTAATGTAGTACATGTTTTTTTTTTTTCTTTTTTTTTTTTTTTAAAGATATTAAAACCTGTTTAGTGGCAGAGTGTGGAAAATAGGATGAGCAGAGGTTTGGGGCAACTTTGGAAAGAACTGGGGGAAGATTTGGCATCACTGAAGCCAAATCATGTAAGTTAACTATAATAGGGGAAAACTACCTGGGAGAAACACCAGAGCTGCAGGGTTATGGCCCGTGACACAGAAAGGATACAGATATCTTTGAGCAGGAAGCTATTTGGCAGCCTTTCTGCCTTAGTTGACTGAGAGCAGCCAGGAGCTGCTGTAGTCAGTGGGTAGGAGAGTCACTCCCAGTGAAGAGTTGAGAAGGCGAAGGCGGTCCCAGTGAACTATCAAGAAATACCATTTCGAAGTTATTATGTAACACTAAGGTCAGAACTGAAGATAAGAGGCTGATGCATCACAGCCTTAGCAAACAGCCAGTGTTAGTATGTTTGCATAGATAAGGAAGATTTGGCGTGGTACACGGGCATAAAAACGAGGAGCCAACACGAGCTGAAACAGAGCTCAGAGCACCACTGCCAAGAGATGTAATTCTTGTCTTCATCTCCTTTGAATATCAAGGTTTATTTAGTTTACAAACATATGGGTTTTCAAAGCTATTACAACTGTGACATTGATTTAGAAGCTCCAGACATGCAAGAGGTTAAGATTAGAGCTGGCCAGAAATTTTCTTACAAAACAGAATTTTGCATTTTAGCCAGGATTAGTTAAGACAACTGAGCCTTACAACATCATCCTGCCAGGTGAAAAAATTACTCACTTGACAAGTACAGTGCTGCTGGAACGAGTCCTTTTAAACTGTATGTTTACATAAACATTTATGGGGTGTTATTAATTACTAAGAAAATATGTGATAAGGAGAGTTGCACCTTTCAATTGCTCAGGCAAGGGGAGGGCACTCTGGGAGCCACTACATTCCTTGGATTTACCAGAGCAGTGGGGAAGCTTTTGCGTCTCTGTACAACAGCATAGATTATGTCTTCATGCCATGCCCTACACCCTATATAACCTGGTTTTTTTATTTTTTTTATTCAAAAGCTCATGAAAACTGAAGGGCAAATGTGTTATATCTGAATTTAGTTAAAATTGGCATCTAAACCCCAAAACAATATCATAAGCAAGCAAAACCTTTTTTCATAAAAAATATTTCTTGTTGGCTATGAAATGAATGCCCAAATATTAGAATCACAGAGTGATTTATGTTTAAAAAAACCTCCAAGATCATCAAGTCCAACCTTAATACTACTACTAAAAGTATTAATACTAATACTGCTAGTAATAAAACCTCTCTCTGTAGGGATTTTTCACAGAATATTTTCACATACCTTTTTCACAGAATATTCTGAGTTGGAAGGGACCCACAAGGATCATCAAAATCCAACTCCTGGCCCTGTACAGGACAGCCTTTGCTGCTTTGCTGAAATATCCTGAATATCCCGCTACAAAAAGTGAGGAGCGGTGCAATCCTGTGCCAAATCATCCCTACATTCTCAATCAAAGATTTTTGGACTTCAGCTGAATTCACTCAGACACTGGGGATTATTTGGGCAGGACATTAGATTACAAATCACAGGGCACTGAGCAGCACATGTATATATTCCAGTTATGAAAGCTGCTTAATGATTAAAGTCATCTATGCTTAAAACAACCAACCAACCAACCAAAAAAAAAAAAACAAAAAACTCAGCAAAACTGATGTTGAGATCTGAAAGTATGTCTGTGGATTGATAGGGCAGAGGTTAAATCCAGATGAGGGTCACTCAAGCCTGGTGTTAGTCTAAATGAGTACAGCATTAATGCTGAGAAATCCTGGTGATGAGCTCACCACCTGTCTGCCGCAGAAATCCGACCACACAGCTTCAGTTCAAACTTGGGGTTTACTTGCATTTAAAATACTTGCACTCTGCTAACTGGGGAGAAGGAAGTAGGTAAAGCTGCCTTTTGATTTCATTTGCTGCTACTATCTTTAAATTACTTTTGTCTGTTCCTTTCAAAAAGGCACTATTTCTCACTGCAAGTGCAACAGGATGCTTGTTCTTTGGAAATATGACAGAGAGCAGTTCCAGTATAGTGGGGCTTTAAATGGTCAGGAAAACAGAGCACAACTTTTCTTATTTTTATATATATATATATTATTTTATTATACATTTTCCTTTTACATTCTTATTTGCATTATTTACAAGAGAGGTGTGAAAAAGCTATAGGAGAACTGCAAATTGTCAATCATAGCAGTGATGACAGTACTCACACTTATGTCCTGATCTCTAATAGAGAAATGTTTTATTGACTCAGAACTGAGCTTTGTATAACATCAAAGGGTTAAAATAACCAACACTTAAACGGAAGAGGGATAGATCACTTACAACACATATTCCATTATTTGCTGAGAACTCGTAGGGTGGATGTAAGCTTGTTATCATTCACTAAAAGATAAAATTTGCTGCAGAAGGTACACACTTTGCAAGTGTAGAACAGCTAATCTCAGACCACTAATAGATTTAACCTTGTATATTCACAGATATTTAAAAGTGTTATGGTTTGAAGGTCAACTCCACTGTCTTCGAGTACAAGGAAAGCAAAGAAAGGAATAAAAATTAGAAAGAATTAATTCTTCAAAAAGTTTTTACAAATCAAAACCCTGCAGTTTCACACTGAGAACAAAAGAAGCATATTAAACACCAAAGTTTATCAAGACAAATTAGGTCCCAGTTTCAAATTTTCTTTAATCTTTTGCATCTGAACGTTTTTTTGCCTCATGCTGTTTTCCCTAGTTAAATGTTAAAATGAATTCTAGCCAATACCATTGACTTCCTCCCTTAAAAATATTGAGACACATAATAAAAAATTAATTACTTCCCCTAATTTCCGTGTGATTCTTTAAAAAGATGTAAAATTCATTTAAAGTAAGTGGTGACTTTGTCTTTGAAGATCACGACAATTAACATGGATCAAAGCTTAGGTTCTGTAACGATGATAGCTTATTAGCATAATGAAATTAACTTAGAGACAAGAATCTTTAATAGGTACAACAAAAACGCTTTAATAATACTTGAAGAAAATTATGTATTTGCTAGAAGTACAACAGTTTCAGACTTTCTATCCAATTAATAAGTTGTTAATTAACTCCTTTTCCAAACAATGTGCACTTTAAGTTAACATCTGCCCATTGGATAACACTTTCCTATGGTATTTTTTTTAAATATACTGCAGAACTGCAACACTGTTTTACTGGGAATTCCTTGTAGGACTATTCTTATAGTAGGGAAACAGGACCCAAATATAGTAATATGCTTTCTATATCCAACCAATTAAAAAAAGAGAAGGCTAATTTCAAAGATGGGGAGGAGGAATGGGTAATTCCTTAATTATGGCTGCATTGTTTGTGGCAGCACATAGTTTTGGATTTCTTTGCATTTCAATAGAAATTACTCTCTGCAGTTTATATGCCCCTGCAAAATGGCTCTCTGCTGACTGCAGCCTTATATAGACTGGATTTGGGAGCAATTTTCATATCTCTTTGAAATATCTATTTATAGTTCCGTAGTACAAGATTTTACAGTCTCATAAGATTGTAAATCAATAACTATTGTTTTTGAAGACATGGAGTGGAAAGATTGTTCACAAAAAGTTAAAATAGAACCTCATGTACAGAAAAGGTATTTTCACAGACTTTGCTTTGTAGTGCAGAATAGTAAGGGCTTTCAGCACTTGAATTTTTAATTAAAATGACACATTTTTGTTTTAGGGGGTTTCTGTCTATATAGTAGTTCAGGGATCAAAAATTTCACAGAGCATTTTGCAAGTGGATTTGGAGAATACACGTGACTCTGCACTGCAAGGGCTGCTTAGGCCAATGATGGAACAATTAAATAGGTCTTATTTGAAACAAATGAGTTATTACATTCTATTGGGTCAAGGATTCATGTTTTAATAAATCCTTAATTACAGTAACTTTTCATTTAATCTGGCAAATTCTAAGCAAGTTAAGAATTTATGAGAGTTGGAATCAGCAATAAAAAATATGCCTGTCTGCCATTCTGCTCAGGGCCACACAGGTTGAACTCATTTTGAGTGGTGTGGAAGCCAGGAAAGTATCTCCTGATCAGGGCACTGCAAAGTGATTATATCTATGTATGTATGAAATAATATTATGCATGTATAAAATATTATTAGGTGTGGATAAAACAATATTAAGTATGTATGAATGTATGTATAAAATTAATCTTAATATTAAATTATGCATAAACTTATATATAGCATTATTATATTATAGTTATCATTAATAATAATCTGGAAATTCCTAATTCCCTTTTTTCAGAAATAACAAAGAAACAACAACAAAAATCNTACTACTACTAAAAGTATTAATACTAATACTGCTAGTAATAAAACCTCTCTCTGTAGGGATTTTTCACAGAATATTTTCACATACCTTTTTCACAGAATATTCTGAGTTGNAGCCAAACACAAAACCCTCAGCATAATCATAAGAGTATTTCTGAGGTGGGTTATTTTTTGCCTTTGCAAAGTTTTCTACCAGGAACCTGTGAGTACACAAACCTTTTTGTGCAACTTGCAGCCAAAACTCTTCCAACCACTTCAGGTTAAAGTCAGGATTTCTCTTTCTGATCGTAGGTGGTGCTGGCCAGACTGCTCTCAGCTCATGGTATGTGGCTGTTAGAGCACAGACACCTCTGAAAAGAGACAAANTTGCTGCTTTGCTGAAATATCCTGAATATCCCGCTACAAAAAGTGAGGAGCGGTGCAATCCTGTGCCAAATCATCCCTACATTCTCAATCAAAGATTTTTGGACTTCAGCTGAATTCACTCAGACACTGGGGATTATTTGGGCAGGACATTAGATTACAAATCACAGGGCACTGAGCAGCACATGTATATATTCCAGTTATGAAAGCTGCTTAATGATTAAAGTCATCTATGCTTAAAACAACCAACCAACCAACCAAANACTAAGCCTTAGTGCATGTCTTCATATGACATCTTTAGAATTTGAATTTTAGCATTAGAATGTGCTGCTTCAACAGCACCTTGAGGACATTTCTGCCAGATATAGGCAAACTTTGCCTCCTCTAGAACAACACTCTTATGGGTAATAACTAATTAATACTCAGCACCCAAACATAGTACAGACTTTACCATCCAACGAAAACCTTTCTCTTTGGGATAGAAACAAGGTGCAACTAATAACTCACATGGAAACTGCATATCAGTAGAAAGGAATCAAGGAAACTGTTGTTTTTTGCACACAAGGAGGCATCACAAAAGTTTCCTGGCGTTGTTACCTCTTTACTGAGTATAAATGTGCAAAGTCCCAGGAATTACAACTGTAGCTAGCTGAAATTCCACTTTTTTGTTGTTGTTTTTGTGGGGGGTTTGTGTGTGGTTTTTTTTTTGTTTGTTTGTTTTATTTTTGTTGTTGTTGTTGTTGTTGTTTTGGGTTTTTTTGGCTTTTTTTTGTTTTTTTTTAGTTTGTCATTTTGAAAGTTGCTTGGGTGGGGGTGTTTGTTTTTTTTTTTTTTTTTTTNTGCAAAGATGTAGTTTTTTGTTTTTTTTTTTTTTTTTTTTTTTTTTTTGTTAGTTGGGAATTTATTTTTTTTACTGCAAATGATCACTTTTCAAAATTTGTCCTAAAATACCAAAGGCTGAAAATCTATTCAGAAACAAAATACAGTAAGAGCTGTGCACTGCAAGCCACTCTCTATGGCCTGACAGCAGCTGCTCATGAGCTCACCAAAGCCCACTCACAAGCTTTGACGAATAAGAGTGGCAGGGACAATGCAAGGGGCACCAGATATGGTCCCCGTTTACTCAACAGCTTCCAGGTCTACTTTCTGCCCTGGACCTAGGGCAGTTCTGTCACCAAAATTACTGTAGGGGATTAGTCATATGTGGAGCTCTGCAGGCAGGAGATCCTTCTTGGAGGAGGTGAACGCAAAAGCTGGCAGGATTTGGGGCCATGTCCTGGGGAAGTCCTCATTCATGACCAGGGCGGGTGATTGAGCTCTCCAAAAACTGAGCCTACCCACTTCCAGCAGAACCTTACTAAAAACAAAGACATTTCCTTTTAACTTCTTGTTATTGGCACACCAGGACTTTTGAGGTAGAACATTTCCAAATTGTAAATCCATCAGATAATTCCTCAGTTCCAAGTTCCTTTGTATCCAGGAAATACGATACAACCTTGGCTGGGAAGTGCAGCCGAAAGAACATCATCACCTATTGCCTTTTCTGCATATTTCCATGGCATACCTATTTTTCCCTGGATGACTCCCAAGCTAAGAAAACTCTCTTTCCTTGCTTAACAAAATCCTGTGTCTAAGCTGTGCAAGATACTGAGTGCAGGCCAGACACATTACAGGTTCTTCTAAATATGACATTATTATTCTTTACAGGAGGGGGGAAAAAAAAGATGAGGCTCACCTCTGGAACTAAGAAATGTACTTACTGTTCTAAATTTTGAGTCAATATTTGGAGTCAGTTTATAGATAAGGTTCTTCTGGAGTTTTACTGCCAATTATTAAAATGCCAGAAGATACTAAATTCTCATTTTTAGTGAATGACCACTGCACAGAGCTGCCAACCCTGGTTTTCCTTTATGATAACAAACAGCTTGCCAGGATAACCCTCAGTAAAAAATGATGCTGGCAAATACACTGATATAAAGATAATCAGTACAGCAGTTCCATTGTTCACACATGGTTTCAGTTTTTGGTCAGATATTACTTTTCTTGCCCAGCTTGTCCTTCCAATAAGGTACTCCAGTCTTTTTCTTACTTTGGAAATAGAAAACTTCATGACTAAACCATGAGTATACATACAATGAAGGGAACTGATATGATACACTGGACACACTCAAGAGCAGGATTTGTTGAGAAATGGTGACATAGCAGTTTTTTGACATAATAACTTTCTTCATCCGTCTTATTCCAGAATTAAAAAAAAAAAANNTCTTTCCCCCCTTATATCAAAAATAAAAAAAAAAAAAAAAAAAAGGCATGCATGGGGAAAAATCCATCACATGTTTCCTTGTCTCCAACTTCACAACCAAGAAGCAGAAAAAGGTTTCCCCATTTATTCCTATTCCCCCTACCCTGCTGTGGAGCTGGAAATGTTGCTTCAGACATTTGTGTCCAACATTCTGGAAAACACGAGCAGAAACTCCATCTGTGAATTTGGAAAGTATGAACAGGTAGAAGAGCAACAGGTAATAAATATCTCTGTGATACCCATAGCTGTGGCTGCCCCATCCCTGGAAGTGTCCAAGGCCAGGTTGGGCAGGGCATGGAGCAACCTGGAATAGTGGAAGGTGTCCCTGCCCATGGCAGAGGCATGGAACAGTCTGAGCATTAAAGTCCCTTCTGACCCAAACCATTCTGGGATTACCTGATCCCTGCCCTGAGAGAGCTGTTGGCCATTTTTATTTCTGTTAGAATAACAGAGATAGGAGAAGACAGAGTATTTGAATTCCTGTAGATGGTGACCTGTGGGTCACATACCATTAGAAGGACAGAAGCTACACAGGTTTCAGGTAAGGCATAATTTCATCTTTTTCAATTAATGTTGACTTAAAACCGTGAAGTTTTATTTGCAGATTTGGGTAAGTTCCTACTAAACTCCACCTTTTTAAACAGCTCATTTTCACCAGTATTTTTGCCTTCATTGACTAGATCTTCTTAAATCTCAAGTGCAGACATGACAGACAAACTGACTCAAAGGAGGAACTCTGTGGTGGAATTACCCCAACACATTGATTTCACTCACAACTTGCAATTTCACCCTCTCTCTCCCTGCAAATGCTACAGAACACACTGAAAACTTCAAGGCAAAAGTCACTTCAGAAAAATTGTGTCATATGTTTAAAAACAAAGAAACAACCAGCCAAACAACCTAGAACCTTTGTTATGATGGATTTGTTCCCTACTTGTAAATATAATTGTGCTGTCTCTCCAGTAGGAGTACATTGCCCATTGCTCAGTTAAAAAAAAAAAAAAAAAAAGCTGAAAAATGACGACGGACCACAATTATAACAACAGATGTAGTTAAAACATTGTCTGATTCCTCTTCTACCTTATACACTTTAAGCAGCCAGTCTGAGCAGAGAATAGAATAACCAGATTGGGACCCACAAAGACCATTAAGTCCAACTCCTGACTCTGCATGGGACAACTCCAACAATCCCACCCTGTCCCTTGAGAGTGTTGTCCAAACACTCCTGGGGCTCTGGCAGCCTTGGTGCTGTGCCCATTGCCCTGGGGAGCCTGTTCAGTGCCCACCTCCCTCTGGGGGAAGACCCTTCTCCTGAAATCCAACCTAACCCTCTCCTGACACAACTCCAGCCATTCCCTGGGTGCTGTCCCTGGTCCCCACAGGGCAGAGATCAGTGCCTGCCCCTCCTCTGCCCCTCCTAAGGAAATTGTACCTGCGATGAGGTCTCCCCTCAGTCTCCTGTTTTCCGGGAGAACAGCCCATAATTTCAACCATTCCTCATTTTCATAGTCTCAGTTTCTTTAGATGGGGTTTCAGAGTCCTACGCAGCAGTCTTTACTTGTTACTTGTATTACACCAGCAAGAAAAGGCAGGCAAGAGCCTGCTCCACATAGCACCCTCTGCTGAATTACAACCCAGTAACACAAGCCCCAGCATCACACTCCTCCTCTTGGCCCTCGTTACTGAGCACTTAGCATTCTCACCCCAGTTGTCTGGTCTTTAATAAGAAGTAAAGTTGTTTGTTTATTTTATACCTATTTAACTTGTTGTTTAAGATTTGCAGAATGCCATCAATCTTTGCCTCAGTACATTGACCTCACTTTAATTGGTGGGGCTCTAAATTCTGCACAGATGTTATTACTATGAATTTAGCTTTATATAGCAAGAAATTTGGTGCTGCCATATGCCTTCTTTTATGAGCTTGCAGTTTGCAATGAATATCCATGACTAATGCTTTTGACCCAGGTAAGCCCATGGTTATGGAAGGTAAAAAGTTTACTAAACTTTACTGCAGCACTCTCAGTAATTTTACCAACAATAAATGCACACATCTCCCCTGCCTCTGTGTTGATATGAAAAATTGCTTAGCTTTTCTTAATATATCTGTCAACATCTACTGTCATTTGGGGACTCTCATGAGTCAGCCAAAATTTTCTAGATCCATAGATTGCATATCAGAGAGGATAAGATTATTTTCTTTGATATTCAGCATAAATCAGACATTTTTATGCTTTTCTAATGGTTTTTAGTTGTGTTTCAGGGGTTTTGTGTTGAATAAATCAGGACAAAACTTTCTGAAGGTTAATAAGAATTATCCAGGTGCCAGAATTCAAATACATCTATTAAGTCTGTGGTTTAAAATCCAGACCTGGATCCTCCTTTGGGAAGGTAGATAAGATATCACTATCCCCAAAATTAATTTAATTAATATTAAATAATGCTTCTTTGATAACTGTAGGTGTCCTATTTCCAGAACATGGACTTTGCATCCTGGTCTATACAGAGAAAATCCACTGTCGTGGAAGGTGGGACTCAACGTGCCAGCAGGAGCTCTGCCCCTCTCCTGGAATTATTTATTAGGCCAGTGGTGAGCAGCCAAGTTTTCTAAGGGTGGTTAAAGTAACTCCAAAGGCATGGACTAGTTTCCTGTAGATCTTTTTAGAAGGTAATTAGAAATGAAAGGCCAAACAGTAAATAGCAAATTACAAGTCCTGAAAGTCAAATTTAACCCATGCTGTATTAAACTTCTGACATCTAATGTGCTAGAAGTGACTTACCAGGGCAGCTCCAGGTCACATCCCACACTGTAATACCCTGACTTCCATAACATCCACAAGGAAAATCAACAATATGTCCTGCCAGAAAACCACTCTGACAACCAAAGGTATTAAAACTCTTTACCACAAGCCATTTTCCATGCAGCCACTGAATATTAACTAACATGGTGAAACAAAAGCACAGCGAGGGGATATTTTGTGTTTCCATTAATCAGTAACAGATTGAAGGTGAGCCCAGAGTAAATACTTGACAGTAGTAATACGTGAGTCCATTTGTTCAGTGCTGAATAACATTGTTCTGCTCAAATATCAATTAAAAAGGACCTAAGTGATAGCAAAGGAATACTGGTCCTGCATCATTAATTTTTTTGGTCAGCATTGCAATGCTGATCCTATCACTGCTTCTTTTGACTGTGCTAAATGTTAGGGAAGGAATGCTCATCTCACCATACAACCAGCCAATCTCAATCCCAGTAGCCTCAACAAAGTAATACAAAATAAAACCAGGGTGAGGTCAAAATGAAGTTTTTGGGCATAAATCTCCCATCATTTTATTCTCACATAATCATATTCACTCTGCAGAGTGAAAGTGACACTTGAGAAGATGATCATAGAATAGCCTTGGTTGGAAGGGAATGTAAAATCATATACTTCCAAACCCCCTGTCAGGGACAGGGACACCTTTCACTAGACCAGGTTGCTCAGAGCTTCATTGAACCTAGCCCTGAACACTTCCAGGGATGGGGAATCCATAACTTCTCCAGATAACATATTTAAGTGGCCCATCACCCTCACATTCCCTCTTGTCCTTTCACTACATGCTTGTATAAAATGTTCCTCTCCATCTTTCTTCCAGGTTCCTCACACACAACTGATGAGCAGCCAACCCCCCTCCACGATACCTGATCCCAAGGTATAAGCTACAGAAGGTTTTCATTCATTTTTGGAACAAAATTGAGCCTTTTTTACCTCTACATAGGACAAAGAGTTCAGACCAGTGACACAGTGCCCCTTGGACATCCTTAGCTACTATAGTATCAGAGTTCTGGAAAACCCACTGTGCCAGGAAAGAGATACCAGGATAGCATCAGAGACATGACTGACATGGAAAGACTTCACTACAGCTACAAAAAGACTATTCAGGTGATATTCAGGCATTCTTAAACGATTTATATCAACTAACATTTTGCTCTACCTTTTTTTTTTTTTTTTGCTTCACTGTAATTTCAATTTATTTTTTTAACTGCTGATTAGTTTTCTCTTAAAGATGTATATTATTCTCCACTAATTTCTTTCCAGTGTTAATAGTTCTAACTCTTGTGAAGTCAGTGATCAAATGTACTGTTGAGTGAGAGATAGTTATGCACCACATGTGCTAGCACAGGTTGAATTGAGCACAAAAGGAATTTAGGCAGGACTCTGCCAATATGAGTATGGTTTAGAAGATATTTTCTGATTTTGGCTGAAGCAAATAACAAAACACACTCTTATCTGAAGCTCTGGAATCTGAAAAGCATAATAAAAAGTACCTCATTAAATTCCATTTCCTGTTTTGGGTTTACTGGATGTATCCTAAACCGAATTCTGCAGTCTCTCCTCCAGGCCTTATTATCTTCTTCCATGACTTCTTCCACCTAAGGAACAAAAAGAATGCATAAGTTCTCTCTTGCATTTTTACTGGTGGGGAAGAAAAGTGAATTTGCTGTCCCTCTGCAGACGGTTTGGCAACTAAACCAGATAAATCCAAGCCTCAACTTTGCTCTTGCCTGTGACATTTTTATCCTGGCCACCATATCTACAGATACACGTGGAAGATACCACTGCACAAGAAAGAGCAGCAGAGCATTAACCTCAGCTTAGTGAAGAGCATGGGAGAAGTGCCACACCTCAGAAGCAGGAGAATTGCTCCTTTCTGTGCGAAGGGGCTTTATGTAATTCCCAGCTCCTGGTGGAAAATAAGAAAGCAATTCTCCATTTTGGAGAGGAGTTTATGATTGTCAGATTTTCACCATTATATCAATAATTTTGAAAGTACTGCTTTGTCCTGTTTTTTGAGATTAGGTAGAGGAAGCTGCTATGAGTGTCACATGGACAAATTCCAGAGAATGCCTTGAAAGAAAGGCCAGCAGAGATCTCTGCTGTTTCCACTTCGAAGTCCCTTAAATCTGAGTGAACATTAGATTTGAGCAACAGACTCCAAGATTAGACTGAGGGGAAAGATTTTCTTGCCCTTCATTCCAGATGGAAGTAGAAAAGCATGAAAAATTAGGAAAAAACTTTACAAACTCTCATCTATCATAAACTTACTAAATTTCATTCTACCCAACATAGGCAGGAGGCAACAAGGAGAACATACCTCTGAGTTCCTTAGCTGATAGTTTTTAGCCATTAATGTAACCTGGTCAAAAAGACAGTGTGATCTCAGGGTGCATCAGGTGAATTATTTCCAGAATGAAGTGGAAATATCATGGTAGAGAGGGTTGGTAGAGATTGCTCTGAAAACCAGTGTATGGTGAAGCTTCACTGAAATAAAACTTCGGTTTAGCTGAAGCTCCAAGAAAACAGGTTCAGTGTTAGAGAAACTATCAGTCTGCAAAGGGCAGGGAAGAGAAAACATTATTCCAGCTAAAAGAAAACTGAAGATAAAATAGTAAGAAAAAGAAAACCAAGTGGGTTTAAATTAGTCATACATATATTTGCAATGCAAAGTAGGAGATGGGCTTCCAGCAACACAGAACTGAGGTTGTAGTGCCTCCTCACTACAGGGGTGGAATCAGGAATCCTAACTTATCTCAAGTCATAACTACCCAAGGTTTCCTAAGTGACTGAGTGCAGCAGCAGGTAGAGGCACCTGTAGATCAGAAGTTCTGGTCCAGTGTTACTTCCGTGTCTCTACCAAGCCAGTTTCCCTTACCCTTACTAAGTATTTTGCTCAGCCATCAACAATCAAATGACAACAAACTCCTGCTCACTGTCACAAAATGTATTAAAACCAGAGGCATAGGGGGAAAAAAAAGAAAAACCCAAAGAAAATATTAATAAATCTGAAGCATCACAAAATTAAAGTTGCTGGTTAATGAGCAGCAGTATGTTTGCAGCAGCTCCTGTCTTCCCAGCAGCTCAGTTCACATCTACAGAGTCAGCTAACGAAACAGGAATTGGAGCCTTGCTCTTATGACTCACTCTGCTTGGAAACCTTTACATATTTGAAAGAAATAAAAACCTCAATCAAAAAACCCCATGTGTTAAAAGTATCTTAGCCAAGCATGTTATTTCTCTTAAATATACAACACAACACGACTGTCCTCAAGGTAAATATACTCTGTTTTATTACTTTAGATCACTTTTCTGTGCTGCAATCATGTCATTAGGATTGCAATTCCTGGCTCCAAAAGAAACAACCACCTAACTGTAAAATTCTGGTTTCTCAGTCTATTTTGAGGGGACAACCAGAGTTCAGTGGGTCTGAGCCCCTACCACTGAAACCAATGGCAGTGGGTTCAAATCTCCCAGTCCATAGTGTGACTATTTTCTTTCTCAGCTGCAGTCTCTAACAGATGTTCAGGCGGCTCAGGTCTTTCTTATGAACTGAATTAGGGAGCTGTGTCAGGAAAAGTGGGGACAGCCTGTATCACCCATGGATGAACCAGCAGCACTGCAGCTGGTACCACCAGGAGCTTCTGGGTTTCTGATGTTTAAAGGCTACAAAAAAAAAAAAAAAAAGAGGGAAACAAGGGAAGGTTCTTCCTTTGGCTTATAGAAGGAAATTAATTTAAATAATAAATCACTGAAATCAGTATTCTGCAGGTCTTCATGGGTCCACCACCATGACTCCAAGGATTTAACTTCTTCTTAGCTTTTACTCTGAGACTTTGCACCTTACTGTGCAATATCTTTGAGGATTAGAGATCAAGACCTTTGGTTTCAATATATTATAGCTAGACGAGGATTAGTGTATGGGAATTCCATATTTCATAATGTTGCAATATGTTATATTTTCACTACCTCTGGAGCCAGGAAAGTTGCATCTGTCATGAGTAACTCCTGAAAAAATACAGGATAATGTCCTTAAACTACCATTATATATCTCTATGCTGTTTTAGTGTCCCACCCTGCAGACAAGGTTTGGATCTCCCTTGTGGGAAGGCACCTCTGGGCCAACTATGTGCAGGCTCTGGGAAGGTACCTTCCCAGGTGGTCCAGATGTGTGCAAAAGCATCGTCAACAAGTGTTAAGTAACATGCCCATAGACCAATTCAGTGCAGTATAGCCCCAAGAGATGCTCAAAGCTACTTTAATTGTGGGCACTATAGCTTATGTTGGGCTTGACAGACCTGACCTACCATGGATGTGCAGACTAGGACTCCAATGGCTCTTAAACAATGATTAATTTATTTATTCTCTTTTTAAGAACAAGATTTCAGATACAAGACAATCCTTCAAACCCCTTTCTAGGTTATTTTTAAGATCTCCACTGTACCTCTATGTTTGCTGTGTTTCCTGAGGTCAAATCAGTGGCAGCTTTAATTGCACTTACAAGGAATGTTGCTAAAATGGGCACAAAGTCCTAAACTAAATGTTTTCTTCATTATTTTGCAACTTTGGGAGCCTGCCAACATCATTGCGAGATTTGGCATATGTTTACCTGGAAAGAATGAAGCTTAATATTTCATTTCAGCTTTGCAAGGTTTTCTCCTCCCTACCTCCCACCAAAAAAGAGAAAACAGAGGAACCAGAAATGCAGGCAAAGGGCAAGGCTGGTCTCTCTGATCTTGGTACAGATCAACACAGCTCAACAAGATCCTGCGGAGCCCTCCTGGAAAGCAGGACCAGCACCACAACAAGTGGCTGCACCTTTACCAGCTGCCTCTCCACCCTCTGCAAATGTAGGTGCATAGGAGACATTTTTGTCTGCTCTTCCACCTAAGGATGGTTTGGTGGATTGTAGAATCATAGAACCATTAAGGTTGGAAAAGACTCCAAGACCGTCAAGTCCAATCATTAAAAGGTGAGAGGCTGACAAACTTGGAGGTGTGAACTGCAAAGGCCAAGCTCATAACCTGACTTGCAGCCTAGTGCCTTAAAGCCAGATCTGTGCTTAACTCCTGCTTTAGACCTTTAATACAGAAAATAATTCTCCTACAGCTGTTACTTGGTGTTTGGAGTTCACAGATGACTTTGTATTAACTATTTCATTGTAAAATATTTTAACAGCCTCCAAAAGGAGGGGAAATAGAGGTTACCACCACCCACATGCCAGCAGAGCCGCTGTCTGCCGATACCTCAGTAAGTTGGACGGGGCTTGGAGCAACCTGGGACAGTGGAAGGTGTCCCTGCCCATTGCAGGGGGTTGCAATAAGATGAGCTTTAAGGTCCTTTCCAACCCAAACCATTCTGTGATTCTGTGAAGTTGCACTTCTGCTTTCAGTCTGTGCCCGAGGCTACTTAAACATGGACTTGATACCATCCACATGAAGTGAACGCTTCCCTTTCACTGGTTTAAAACAAGGGCTCTGTAGGCCTGGGTTCCCTGGGGAAAATCATGACATTGGAGCTGGGTTTCTCATGGACTGGCATTGTACTCACACTTCAAAGGTGCTGCATGGAAGCAGGGAGGCTCCTTAGCATCTTGCCTGGGGTTGAGCACCCAGAAAAGGATACCCCACTGTGCTGCCAAACGATGTATGCTTCTTCCTCCATCAGAATGCTTCAGCTGTTGAATAGAAGTGTTTTCCTGGTTAGATTCCTGAAGCTGTGCTTCCCCCATCCACAATGTCCAACTTTCTCCATATACCCTGCAAAGTCTCCCTCATTCCTACCTCAAGCTCCAGTAATCTACCAGGCCTACATTTCAAGCATTGCTTTGTCAGACCCCTTTTGTGGATCCAGTCTTCCCTCTGCAGCTGCCACACTGAAAGGATTAAGGTATTTGGGAAATGAAGTACTGTTCACTGGGAATAAGGATGTCAGATACTGGTCCCAAAGAAGCGATGCCTCAGTATATTTTGGTTTAATATTCTTATGTCAATGACACTAGTAGGAAATGGAAAAAGGTAAAATCTCTGTGAGGCATGTAAAACAAGTGTGGACAAGGCAATAGGAGTGTGACAGTGGGAACTGGTTGTGTATCAGCAGAGGGGCTGGCACTACTGTCACTGGGGTTGGCAGAAAATGTTTCCCAGGGACCTGCAGCACTTCCAGCACTCCCAACACAGAGTTAAATTTTGCTGTTTGCTTCAATGGTATAAATTCATAGCATTCTGACTGAATCCCATAAAAGTAAATCAGTGCAAGTGAGGCCAGACTGCGGCCTCACCATCCTGCAGACCAACGCTGAGAGAAAGGGACGGCGATAGCAGCGAGTGGCAGCTCCCGCCACGCTGGGAGCAGAACAGAGTCAGCCAGGGAGCAGCTGGGAGGCAGCCAGATGGGCAATGAAAGGGGCACAGACAGTGCCTCAAAAAAAAAAAAAAAAAAAGGAGTTTTTTAATTGTAGGAAATTTTNGAAACAGTGGGTAAAGAAAAGGGGAAAAAAAAATGCAAAAAAAAAAAAAAAAAAAAAAAAAGGAGTTTTTTAATTGTAGGAAATTTTGCAAGACATAAAGTTGAATTATTTTCATTTTTGCTCCAGCAGCAGAAATGTAAATGCTGCTGCTTGCACAGAGAGGGGGATTTTTAAGTTGTTGTTGAGAGGCTGCACTTAAAAAGGGGCTGGTATTAATCATCTCTAAGTCAGGCAAGTTTAAAGGGGCACATCAACCAGTTCCTTGGAGCAGCTCCTGGGCAGGGGTCTATTTTGCTGGCTGGTGTTTTTTCAGAGTGGATATCAAACGGGTCCACGTGGCATGAACAGAACAGAGCTCCAGATGGGAGAGCAGCTCCCATCTTTTGCAGAGTAAATCTGCTGTTTGAGACTATATTCTATGACTGAAATTTTATACATCTGACTTTGTTGGAGCTGGGATCTTTCCCTTAGAAAATGTGCTACAATAATAATTGCATTTACCAGTTGCCAGTCCTTCTCACAAAGCCTTTTTTTTTTTTTTGTTCAGATTGTGAAATTAATTGTCTCTAGCTAATATAATTAAAAACAAACACTTCGTATTTCAGCAGAGAGAAAGGGGAAGGGAGAGAGAAAAAAAAAAGCAAACTGCAGCCCTGATTTTCTATTGACAACAAGAAAGCTCTGCCATCCCTGAACTGTTTAATTATTGAAATGAACTGTAACAGTACACTGGATTGTTGCCGAGGTCACCGAGTAGTACTGGATGTCAAGAGGAAAGCAGCAGCTCCGAGAGCCCTCCAACGCCCCAGGCTCCAGCTGAAATCCCACACACTTTTTCTCAGGCATTCAGGCTCTGATAGGTAGCCCGATAGCACAGCCGATTTGCTGGTATTACAGAGGTCCAACGGTGCTTGCTTGTTTTAAGACGAGCCAAACTATGCTCTGGTGACCACCGTGACGCTGTGATTCCCATGCCCTATCGCATTCCTCTTTCTCAGATCCCAGGCATTTTTTTTTTCCCCTACGTGCAGTCCAGGATGTAGACAAATGAATTCCAAGTGACCTATGTGGGGGTGGACTCTTTGGAAACAAACAACAAAAATAAGATATCTCCTGTCCTCACTTTTTCATTTGCTCGTTCCCTGGATACAGTTTATTCGTGGCAATGAAATACACATTGTGTCTCAGGAGTTAGATCCAGCAGCAACATCTTTACCACCCCCTAACCTTGGATTTTTTTTCTTTTTTTTTTTTTTTTTTTTTCCTTTTCTTTTCCTTTTTTTCTTCTTTCACCTTNTTTATTTCCCTTTGCTTGTCCTGATTTCCTATTTCAGCCTTTACAAAAGACATCTTGTTTAACATTATCTTCTCCTTTGGAAGTCAGTCTGCCCTTTAAAGCCTATCATATCAAGCCTTGCTATTGATTTAAACAATGTTTTTTTCTGGAAAAAGTTTAGGAAACTGGAAGTTTTGTAAAAAATTCTTGTACATATCTGCACTGGCAGGAGGATCTGCTGGACAAATAATCACTGTTTGCAAGGAAAGGGAAAAACTTTTGAATCTTTCATAGTGAAGAAAATCCTGTAGACACAAAAACTGCTAAAAAGAAATAAAACTGCAGTTGGGGAACAGACAATAAACATTTCAGATTGCTTTATGGCACACTATTACAGGCAACTATCTTGCTTAAGTAGGCATAACATTTTTCACAGTATATATTTAGGGGGTTTTTATGGTATGGATTAACAGCAGAAAAACATAGCTCTTAAAGGGAGGGGAGAAATAATTTCTGCCACTCCAGTGGCCTGATAGGTAGCAAAAAAAATCTTTTAAAATGGCCTGAGAAATGCACTGCATGGTCAAGCAGGAACAGACTCCAACTTTCCCTGATGCTTACGTGGACTGCACACACAACTCACAGATGGGAAAAGCCAGGAATGACCCCCGGGGCAAGTTCTGGCCCTGCAGGCACTGGCGTGGTTGCATTGGAGTCCAAGAGTGCTGCTGGGGCACCTATAGAAGGTGCAACTCTGCAGTCTGGTGAGAGCAGCACTGGAAAGATATTTCTGCTGTCAGACATCACTCCTCTCCCTCCACTGGCACTCTTGGAGTATCAATGAGCCAACTGGCAGCAGCATCTTGCTCTTGCTATCGGAATCAGCCTGCCTTCCTCACCAAAGTCCCTGCTTGACTTTAGAGCCAGACATCATCAGGCTGTTTGGGGTCACTGCAGCCCCTCCATGGACCTCAGCTGTCCCCCAGAGTGGCTCTCGAGGACAGCAAGCTATGCAGTGGCATCTCCTCCCAGGCTGCCAACTCCTGTCAGCTTGAAACAATGGAACAAAGAAAATGGGGAAAGAACAGCCCACAATAATGCATCCAGCATTGTACTGGGGTCCCTTTGGCTTCATTAAAATTAGTGACATCCTTCAGTTCTGGGTGCACCAGAGCTCTCCTGCCTCTGCACAAAGCAGAGCTCAACGCTGCAGAATCCTGCCTGGTGGATGGATCTCAGCACTGCTTCTCTGCCCCTTGCTGACATCACAGGCAGATGGGGTGGTTTTGCCAGTTCATAGAACCACAGAATGGTTTGGGTTGGAAGAGATCTACTCCAATCCCCTTGATGTAAAGAGGAACACCTTTCACTATCCCAGGTTGCTCCAAGCCCTGTCCAACCTAGCCTTGGACACTTCCAGGGATGGGGCAGTCACAGCTTCTCTGGGCAACCTGTGCCAGGGCCCGCCCACCCTCACAGGGAAGAATTTCTTGCCATTATGCCATTTAACCCTGTCCTCTGTTAGTTTAAACCTAGTCCCCCTTGTCCAATCACTCCATGCCCATGTGCGAAGGCGCTCTCCAAATATTTAACTAAATTTTTAGCAGTCCAAAGGAAATTAGAGCAAACTGATTTTTATTATTTCCCGCAGTGCAACAACATGCCCTGTTCCTGAGTTTACTTTTACCTCCCTGGAAACACACACTTCTTACCCCAGACGCTCCCACCAGTGGCTGGTTCCTCAAGGGTATGGGGGAACAAAACCTTCCCTGGAATACACAAAGTTTCCACAGAGGCAGAGGATCTAATTCTTTGCAAACTATGTGCACTGAAGTAAGTAATTTAACAGTTCATTCCCCCAGGTAGCCAGTGACCACTGTATGTCCATGTTATTTAATTTGACAGTTAACCTTTGGAAGGCTGGTAGTCATTTCTGATTAACTTTTGTATCTTAAAAATTAGTAAGCAATTTCCTTCTGGTTAATTTTTATTTTTATTTGTTAGTTTTTCCACATATTTCCAATGGTCATCTCATCTACTAAATTTGTTCATCCTTTTCAGTGCATGTGAGTCAGAGGCGGGGGGAGGAGGAAGAGTTGCTAAGAAATAGAAAAACATTATTTAAGTAGGTAAGATTAAGTGTTTGTGCCATAGTTTACAATTATAATAAAATAAATCTAGAAACTATTTCATGTATGAGAGCATGTGCATTAGAAAACATATTTCTATAACAGATAACCATCTTCTGAACACTAGAATGCTGGTAATTTGTCAGTTTTTCTTTTAATTAAAACTGTGAATATAGTTCATGCTCTGTTTGATTCAGTGTCAACATTTTGGATGGGGGCTAAAACTGATTTCCTCTTAAATCACTTGCATTTCTCAGGACAACTGATGAAGTGTGCCTTAACATTAAGCTCATGAACCCATGAGGTTTGCTTGTTTCAAGATCAGTAAATCAACAGATATTAGAGTAATAGCCCTGAGAAGACTCAAGACGTCTAACACTTCTGTAAATGCTCTCTTTACCAAAACTGCATCCATTTTTCCTCTCAGACAACCCTGTTTCAATTCATTGCATCATTACCAAGCTGGTCCACTGTAAAATGAATTAAAATTATGCTAGTTAGAAGTTTCATTCTAAATATTTTTCTCAATGCAACCCACGAAACATTTAGCATTTTAACTTTTTTTTTTTTCTTCTTAACAACAGAAAAATCTGTCTGGTCTTTTTCTAATCCCTTGTTGTTTTTTTTTTTCCCTTAATTTTCAGTCTTCCTGTGTGAAAGTAAAGACACCTGTATAACTAAGAGTATTTCTCCCAAAGTATTTTTAAGAATTAACCAGGGAAAGGCTCCAGCAAGACCTTTGCCAGGGCAAATACGACTGGTTTTGACCTTCCTTCAGTTATGTCAGTCCTTCAAAATACAATCACTGTAAGAAAAGAGCTAATTCTAATATATGCAATTTAATGTCAGCACCCACCAAAAAGCATCTGCTGTGTCATGGCTCATGCACCACTCAGGTGGTCTGTTCTCACACCTTCCCACCAGTTTTCACTGCAGTGGGTAAAATATCCATGCACGTTGCACAGCTGGACTCAAAATCTACTTAACCTCCACAAAATAAAAGTGGATTTACACAGAGTGGGGAGAAAAGACTTTAGGTAGAAGATCATTTTGTAGGGGAGTGATTATCATTGGCTTATAAGAGTCTCTCCAATTCAACTTTTTAACCAGGTAATACTCAGCAGAAACCACTGTGGGAGTTTCCTAAGGAAGCTCATTGAGTCATGGAAAGGTTTGGGTTGGAAGGGTCCTTAAAGCTCATCTCATCCTATCCCCTGCCATGGGCAGGGACACCCTCCGCTATCCCACATTGCTCCAAGCCCCATCCCACCTGGCCTTGAACACTTCCAAGGTTGGGGCAGCCACAGCTTCTCTGGGCAACCTGTGCCAAGGTGTACCCACACTCACAGCCAACAATTTCTTCCATATATCTAACTCAAATTTCTCATCTTTCTGTTTGAATGCAACACTTCCAGTCCTATCACTACTTTTCATGCTGATGAAAAGTCTCAGATGTCAGTGAGTTCAGAGTCCCAGCCCTCAACCCTAACTCACCAGGCTCATTCCACCCCAGTAACATATGGAAAGGATGCTCAAACTGGGGCTCTTCCAGGGAGAACTGGGCAAAGCTTATTTCAGTAGTCACCAGAGCTGAATACATTTACTGCAATGGCTGAGGAGGAGGATGTGCCGTGCCAGCAGCTGCAGTGCTGGAACCAGTGTGGGTGCTCTCAGTGTAGAGGTACAAGCAAAGGTCAGTGTCTTCTTTGTGTGTAAATGTGAATGCATGAACAGATTTTTATTTTTTCTTCCTATAAAAAGAATGTCCACAGAATATAATATGTATTAAGTATTACAGACTGCATCCCCATGCCTTCACCCCAGGCTCATCTCCTGCTCCCTCGCCACTGCAAAGCTGTGTTAAGTCACACAAAGAGGGGAAATAACTACATTTCTTAAAAACACTCATAATTTTCCATATTTAGCTTCAAGTTCCAGTTGCTTCTACCTTGCCTCTTTTAGTAAATACTCAGGGCAGTCAATAAAACTAAAACATCACTGAACAAAACAGATCCATATGAATCTTTCCCTAGAGATTACAAATGGAGAGGAAGCACATCTGGTACAGGAGAGTCACGTTGCTAACTATGCTCAACTGTCCCACAAATAGGTGAGTACAGTGATAATCTAATTTATCTGTAATGTACCTGAATGCTTCTTGGATCAAAGCCTGGGAAAGGCAAAGGAAAAGACTGAAAAGTGAGAAAGTCCTCTCAAAAGAGATGGTAAGTTTCAAATGTATATTGCAATCACCATGGTAGTGATAAAGAGCTCGTGCTTGATTCCCTGGGAATTACCTCAAGACAAACACGGTGAGAATTACTTTGGAGAGGATGTGAGGAAAAGCACACCATGAGAGAGGAGCAGATGCATCTTTAGAACTCAGTATTCCTCATGCCTCCAACTTCAGATGCCCTTTACACAGCCTTCTCCTAATTTTTCTCCACTGATAATCTATAGAACCTAATTACTCAAAGTTTAAAAAAAAAAACCAAAAAAAAAAACCCTTCTATGAAACACATAATGCTGATATCTGAGTCATGAGCACAGCTAATGTAATCTAACACATATTGCGGGAACCTACTGCACACAGATATTACCAATTAGCACATGATTTTAACAATCAACATTCATGCAATTAATAGAACACTTCATATTCCTCCTAATTTTGAGCTCTGCATGAGCATATGTTATCATGACGGAATGTGGGATCATTTATTTATACTGGAAGCAAGGCACCACATAGAAAACTGAGATGCTGAAAGTTAGTCTGAAAGTGAAAAGCTCTCAGTTTTGCACTGTGAAAAGCATATCATTAGTCTGACTTCTAAAAGTTGAGCTGAGTCCTTACCTTCTTGTGGATCCTTGCTGTTAGTGAACTTCTGAAGAGGAGACTGTGCCCAGATTACATCTGGGGAATATGACAATTCATCAACAAGCTCTTCTGTCTGAAATTGAAAACTGCACTGTAATCAAAATTCAAATATTGAAAGCAGGATTCCACAGGATTTGGGCATGTCATACGATTATGATCCAGTCCTGTCTATTTTCCTGGCAGCAGAGGAAACAGGAAGCCAAATGCCTGTTTCCTGGAGTACCAGTGGTTGCCAGCCTACCTTACCTGTCTCTCTCTTCTTGCTCCCCAGTGCTAACATCAGTAAGCAATGAAACCTTATTGCAATTACTGAAGTCATAGACGTGTTTCTAGCTCATTAAGGAGATGAGATGCTTACTAAGAAGGTGTTTTTTACACATAGACTGCAAGGAATCACACTGCTCTGGCGCAGGAGCAGAAGCTGCTACGTTCCCTGTCTATCACCAAGCAGGATAACATCAAAACACAGTTGTGTGAGCCTTTGCTCCAGAACATCCTCACATCTTTTGCTGTCTTGTTGCAGAGATGTCCCACACATGGTCCCTACAACTGAAGACATGCCAGCAGGCCTTCACAGCCACGCACACCCTTCGGGAGCTCCACCTGTGAGCTTGAGTACATAGATGTGCCATGCCAGCACCCCACTGTGCTGACCTTCCCTTCAGTTTAGAAAGATACCTCCTCTAATCCTGCTCTCAATAGATTTTGGGGAATGTGACAAGAGTTACCATCATCAGGAAGTCCCCTTCCACTTGCAAAATGGAGGTGGAGGTGATGTCAGAAGGGATATCTGGTAGCAGAAAAACCTCTCTTCTTCCAGCTGCATGGTGGCTGTCTCCTCCTTTCCTTTCCAACAGGTTAAGAACAGCACTAGTTTCCCTTGGGCTTCTGCTTGAGAAACAGCTCTAAGCTCCAGCATCAGGAGGCTGTTGATGCAGGGAATTCTCCTCCAGCAGCAGGTACTGAAGCAGCTTTAGAGTTGCAGATGTAGACTGTAAATCATTGTGTCTTTTCCTCTTTCAGGACAAGCTCCTGAGAGAATTTGGTTTACCACACATCTGACGTGTATTTATGCATTGCAGAACAGGAGAAAAGTAGTGATTCTCTGGGTATAACTGTATTTCTAAAAAATGTCAGAGGAGTATTTATGTCCCCTGCTGCTGCCTCCCCCCTCAAGGGAGCCTTCGCAGAAGCATCACCTTGTGGGCTGCTGCTGTTTCAAACAAGAATGGATTACAGTGATCTATGGATGGCTAAAGAAAAGAGAGATTTCACCTGACTGCACCTCTTGTGTTTATCTCAAGGGCTCTCCAAGCTAATATTGGTAAACAGAGGAGTAAACACTTTCCTGCAGTCAGTGTCTGATTGTGCAATATGTACACTTGGAATTCAGTCAGTCCACATTTCCATGGCGACCAGGGGAGATGCACAACTATAGACAAATCAGAGGGGGAAAAAAAAGGAAGGTCTCAAACTCAGTTTGCCTGAGGTAACTTCAGTGAAGGTAATAGAGCAGCACTAGTGTCACTGACAGGGAGGTAAACTAACCGTAATGGCTTTTTACACTGACTAAATACATTAGGAATGGTGTTCCTGCCAAGAAGAAATCAAGATATACTTTTTTCCACCAGTATCTACAGCAAACTTGTATTTTTCTTAACCATTATTTTTACTGAAGGCTTTACTGCACAAAGAATTCAGGGAGAACAGAAAATCATATAATGGTGCAGGTTGGGGAATTCTCTAAAAATACGTAACCATGGCACCCTTGTCATTATCAATCAAGTATTCTTGATAAAAAGTAAAGTAATTAGCCTTTGAGAGGAGCATAAAGCTAATTAAAAATGACAACTTAGTCATCTCAACAAACAACAACAAAGAACCAGTCCAGAGTTCTAACTATAGCACATGATAGCCTGACCTGCCACAACCACTTGCCTTCAATCCCTTAAAAGAAACCACAGTTCATGAGAGTGAAACTTTGACAACCTTTTGCTTTATAGTAAAATTTACATTTGTTTCATTTACCATCCAGTATTTCTGTTCTTTCTCTGAGTTTTTCATCTCTTAGTAGAACTTTGCACCCCTATCAACATTTTTTTGTAAATGAACTGATGGAAACTCCTGTAGTCTCCTAAAAGGAGATGACAAAATGTGAAGTATGAACATATGCATTGTCAAAAAGATTTACAAGTTGCAAATAAGTTGAGTCTCATAACAAAGTAGCTTGTTCAGAATTCATAAATAATAGCTAGAAACAAATACTAGTCTTTCACTTGTATAGCAACTGGGGTTCTGTCCTCTTGTAGATGTTAATGACAAGATTTTAATTAGTTTCTATGGAACAAGAGTGAGTATTTCTTCTTTTCTTACCATCAAAAAATCCTTGAAGAGGCCACATTCTCAGAAAATTATCAAAATTACTAACAATTTTATTAGCAGGTATATTTACCCAGGCTGCAGGCACTGAAGAAAACAAATTAATGTTTTTTCATAGGATCATAGAATAGTTTGGATTGGACGGAACCATGAAGGTCATCTCATTCCAGCCCCTGCCATGGGCAGGGATACCTTCCACTAGCACAGGTTGCTCAAAGTGGTGTCCTACCTGGCCTTGAACATTTCCAGGGATGGGGTAGCCACAGCTGCTCTGGGCAGCCTGTGCCAGGGCCTGCCCATCCTCACAGGGAAGAATTTATTCCTAATATCCCATCTAACCTGCTCTCTGGCAGGGGGAAGCTACTGCCTGTGTCCTCTCACTCCAGACCCTTGTCCAAAGTCCCTCTCCAGCTCCTGGAACATCCTGAGGTACTAAAAGGGGCTTTCCTTTTCAAATCACCAGATTCTACTAAGTATTTCCTAACATATGTCTATTATATCCTAGCATGTCTATTATATTATATATATAATTAAATACACTAAGTATAGCCAGCAACCCATGGCACTACATTCCTTAAAGATGAGAGCTCATTCACTTTAACAATTAGAATCATGGAATCATTAAGGTTAGAAACAACCTCTAACTTCATCAAGTCCAACTGTTAACGTAATAATGCAGAATTGTTCTAATCTAAGGTATGTGCACACAACGGAGTCTCCATGAAGTTTTGATGTGGCTCCTGAACTCACACTCACGGATTTAGTTTTAAATAGGATGAATTACTGCTGTCTTGAGCCAATCCCAAACACTGGCCCCTCAACAGGTCCTGCTGGGTGATGCTGATACTTCATCACACTCACAGCCCTTCTTCAAGCACACAGGAAATGAAGCTTTGATCCATAGAACAAGGGTTGACTGGAATAGGAAAAGAGGTAGAAGAGATTATGGTCAGATTTTGAGTGTCCCATGCTAATATTTGACTATAGTTTCAGTTCCTTCTTGCTAGCAAAGAACAGAATAATGACTTAGAGAAGGCCTTAGGCTGCTGAAACACACCACTTTGGAAGCACACCGTGAAACAGAATGATTGCAAGGCAACAAGAAGTGAAAACTTAAGCTCCTTTAACTTACAGTATATATGAATACATGAGTTGGTAAAACACTTACAGATGTGTATCTAGACCAAATAAAAAGACCTTGTAGAGACAGAGAAAATATGTATCTGCTTGTGCTGCACTGCTTCCACTCACGGGAAAGCTCGAAGCAGAAATAAAATGTTTGCTTATATTTTGAACAAATGTTGGATGAAAGAAGATTCTGAACAACCGTGAACTAGATAAATACCTTGATCCTACTCTGTAATGCATGGTAAGACACAGTTCATCAAGGCCAGCTCTGGCTTAGGAAAGAGTCTCCCTAAGTCTTCTCTGCAGCTGGTGGAGAGACAGATCATCCGTCCCCAGCTATAGTAAATAGGCTTTGTTCCATTCCAATCCATGGAAGCAAACCAACATATACAGGCTGAATATCTTAGGCTGGGATCCCAAATCTACAGATCTGCATCTCTTAATAATTCTTCATATGCCAAATGTAACAAGATTTGACAACCGTTTGGAGCTCTGATTTACAAGCTTTTCATTGAAAACTCTTTCAGTGTCAAAGATTCCTCTGGCTGAACTGTATTTATGAATTTGATGTAATTTTGGGTCACTCCAGTTTGATATTACAATTCTTTAAAGTGTTTTCCCAAACATATTTGGAAAGTTTTTTGTGTTTGTTTCACAAGATGCTTTCTCTGAAAAGGTTTTTAAGGGCCTTCAAGGAAATTGTTTCTTTCAATACACACACAGGACAAGCAGGTGTTTTGGTCTCAGACTTATATGTTATAGGACATCAGGGAAGATAAGAGAAGTGCTGCTTTTCTCTTCCTTTTTTTTTGCTCTCCCCAAGCAAAAATTAAAATTTTACAGGGATGAGGTATTAATCTACAACACCTGCAAAGAGCAAGAATCTACTTGATCTTTTAACATGTCATTTCCTTATGTAGGGATGATGGAGATGAAAATGAGATAGGAAAGCAGAAGAGAGCAAAATCTCTCCTTGCTCTTGTACCTCTCTTCAGACCTACAGGCTCTTAAACTTAATTCCAAGTTTAACCTGGAGAAGCAAAAGGAAAAAATACTCTGTAAGGAACATGACAGTATTGGCAGCAGAATGGATTCACTGAACTAGTCATTCTTTGTCCATCTCTGATTTTTTGATACTGTTTATGAAAAGGAAACAAAAATGATGGATCACTCCAAACCAACTGCTACCATAAACCAACAGCAAACATTGGAATTGGCAAGTGCTCCTTTAAGAATTAAATGGCTCGTGCAGCCAGGGAGAGCACTAATAAGGTACCTTTCCTGGTCCTGGGCTGTGTTTATTTCCCGTATTTATTTAAAAGCAAATCAAAATACTTTTAAGCAAGTCGGCTGGTTCCAAATTTAGGAACAATTGAACAAAGAGGAATCTGCTAATTCCAGATGGAGTGCATATAGTCCCTTGGCACTTATTACTTACCAAATGTTTCAGAAAGCAAACACATGACCTAAAAGATTTTGTGAGTGTGGGGTCCTCAAAAAGCTTTTAACTAGTCATGTATTTCCAACCGTATTTACTTTACCCACACACAAAAATCCCCTTAATTTTCCTTTTGGTTTTTTTTTCTTTTTAAGCAGACAATGCTCCTTTTAAAGACTATTTATGGATAATTCAGTTATCCCATACGGGCAGGAGCTCTAAAGGTGTCTCCTTTGAAAGGCTTCAGCTGTGGAGCATCTGCTCCCTGTGCGAGGGGCACCTTCCCCAGCACCACGGTGGGTGCAGGTGTTTTCCTAAAGTGGGATCCTGCACAGGAAATGGGCACCCACAGATGGTTTCTTGGCTCAAAGATGCAAAATACTTTTCTGTTGTTTTTTTCCTGTTAAACCTGGTCCTTTACACATAACCAAGTTGCCCACCAACATCCTGAACAGGGGTGTCAAGCCACTGCCAAAACACACCTCTGGGCAAATTAATATTGATTTATTTCTATGTGCTTCATTTTTATTACTGAGGTGTTTTAAATTAATTTTGTAGGAAAATGAATCTAATGAATACAACTAGGAATTTTTCAGTGAGTATTATATTCCATTATTATAATTGTTTCCTCCCCAAATTAAATACTTCAGGGGAAGAATAAAGTAGAAATTCTTAATTTTGAGGCAGTTTGATCAAAGTCAGTCATTTTTCAGCAGCTCTCCCACCCCAAGAGCCCAGAAGTAGCAGGGATTTACCCGTTCCCAAGCTGCCATAGCTGGTGCACAGCCTGACCTATGTGGGACCGAGAGCTACTTTGGGAGATCTTCACTAAATCCCCTCAATCTGAGAGAGTGGAAAGGTTCTACTTCTGTTCTAGATGACACTCCAAGAGTTCTGTTGTTTGTTCTTTTCTGCTGGAGGGATGAGCCTAGTCCTGCAAAAGGGGCAAAATCAAGACGAGCAGAGAAAAATTCTTAATAAATATTTAATTATCAATTAAGGAGTTGTTTGGGGTTTTTTTCCTATCCTCACTTTCAATATCCTAACAACATGTTTTTTCTTAAAAATTAAGCCTTTTTCATGGTTCTCAAAGGAAAAAAATTCTAAAGGCAGTGAGTTGTGACTAAAAGAGAAATAACTTTTCCTGATAGTATAAACAGGTAAATGTAATTTAGTCTTGAGTTTTACATGAGTGATATCTCTTTCCTTTAAGCTTTTTAATCCTTTTTTTCCCCTCCTAACTCTTATTTTAATAACCTTACCTCCAGCTATGCTGTAATCCTTTCCTTTTGGACTTCTATAGGTATTATTTTATTCCTCGCCACAGACTCAGACCAGAAAGAAACTGAGGGCAAATGCTATTATTTCAATTCAAGTATCTACAAGGTGAAATTTATCTGCTGACAAAGACTCTCCTTGTTCAGTAACTCTTCTTTAACTGTTCGGAGTGTGATAGTCCCTAAAGTTTTACTACTCCTGGCATTTCCCTGCAAATCCTTAAGCTGCACCAGCAAACTCAGCCGAACACATTATTTTACATTTTTAACTGAAATGCTTTTTGTTTTTATTTTAATGAATCCCCTAACTCCGAGTTTAATTAAACTCATGTTTTTTAATTAATTACCAACAAATGCAAATTAAGCAAACTACACAAACATGTATTCACCGTTCAGATAGATACGTGGGTGGTTGTTTTTTTTTTAATCCTGAAGTGCCAGGATTTAAAAATCTGAAAGTCTTGAGGGTTACAACCCAAAAAATTATTTTCACTCGGGGCTTTATGAGAATATCTCAGTACTGTATGACAGGGAGCTCAACTGTTTAAAGGAGCAGAAAGCAAACTGTAGTTTCATCATCTTTACCCATGTTGTTCTTGCTAAACAACAACACAACTGAGCAGATTTAAGCCTGTGCATACATTATTCTAAGAGAAAAGTAGAATACAATAATTTCTCAGTCATAGTAATGTTTTACTGCACAGATGCTGACAAATACAGATATGGACTCTGTGAGTGCTCTCTCTGGTTATTTAAGTTCAGCTACGATAGAAATCCTAAGTGAGAGATGAGTTCAACTGACAAATTCAAAAGCTCTGGAAACCAGAAATCCCAAATTTAAGACATGTAATACAATCATGTTTAAAAATTGGAAACTGTTTCCTGTGATGGCAATAAACAGTGGAATTACATTTTTTTACTATATAAGCATTATTTCCATGACAACATATTTCAAGATCTCATGAAATATTACTCTGAATAATTGCTCAGAAATTTCTTAGCTTCTCTGATCACTTTTTTCACCTTAAACCACTGCAAAAGCAGCTTGTCCCTAGTATGTGGGATTATTTAAATCATTGAAGCAAGCAGTCGGGAATATTTGTTCCTGCTCCCTTCCTAGGCTTGACATGGATTGATCTGGCAATGTCCACATGTCTAGTTCAGTTCAATCTCACAGTCCCAGGATGACTTGAATCCACAGAGAGGTCTTGAGCTTGCTTAGAGCCTAAACCCAGTGTTTGAGCTTTGGCCCTCCTGGATCCCAGCCCAGCATCCTGACCCTCTGCACCCTGAACACAGAGTAAAGCCAGCACTGGAGTGCTCAGCAAGGCAATGCCCTGAATGCTGTATTTTCCACTAAATCAACAGGTAAGAACTGTTTTTCCTGTATGGCAAAGAAATTTTTTATTTGCAGCAGAACTACACACCTATGGAAAACATATTCTGCAAGTGTTTCTGTGTTTTTATAGTAATTTTTAGATTAGATTTGGGTCTTTATCTACTGGTATATTTTCATAAATTTTATATATGTGTATATATATACACACACCTCTCTATGTACATATCTACAGAATCTCTTCTCCCTCTCTCAAAACACCAGGCAAATTTCTCCATCATTTATCACGGATTGGATGGAAAGAGCAGGTCAAGGGGCTGACACTAAACCATCTTTACCTCCATAAAGGGGTTTTCTGCCCCTTAAGATGCAAAATGGGAATGCACAGACTTGTGCTGCCTCTTTCCCCACCAAAAGGGCAAATAAACAGTTTAAAAGAGAAATTAATAGCATTGAGACCTGCCTATACAGATAACTTTTGGGCTAGTGGGAGCTTTTCCAGCTCTCTGTCCCTCTGTTGCCCCAGATGAAAAATGGGAATAAACCACCCCTAATGATCTTATGCAAAAATTTAATTATGTTTAGCTTATCTAATTGATGTATTTTGAGGATGTTGGGTAAAAGATGTCATATGCTTAAAGCTATTTGTTGTGTTTAAAGATATTTTTTCTCCCATCCTTGGGAAAATTCCTCACGTTCCCTGTTCTGCTGCACTTAGAAATGATCCTATCTTGACTGTGTTCCAGTTGTCCAGTGTCAAAAATAATCAGGAATAGGAAAGATAAAACACAAGAGGAAGGCTGTGATTCCAGTGACTCCTCTTTCCCCTGCTTGTCCAGACTAAACATATGCGATCCTTCGGAAATAATAAATAAATAAATAAAACAGCAGGGCAGTGTCCAGTTGTCCACTCACATCCTGAGCAGTTCCTGCAGTACTGTAGTCCACAGGCAGCTGTGCAAGGATTATAATCAGAATTTCATGGCTCGAAAAAGTCCTTAAAATATCCCACATTCCTTAAAAAAAGCAAGGAAGAAAAGATATTCCCTCTTTAGCTTTTTCTCAGTTTCCTTCCAGCCCTCAGGTCGGTGAGAGGTGTTGGGGACGCCCACATGGCACTCGAGGTGTGCAGAAACCCGAGCTCCCACCCAGCCAGCCCCCATCCAAACCAGCTTCGGCAACAAGGGGTTTTCCTTCCTTAAGAAATATTGCAAACAGAAGATTCCCATGTTTGAAAGGTCAGAAGAAAAAAATATAATGCACTCATGAAGAGACAACCTCATTAATCCTGTTGTTCTTGGCCCAGTCAATAGAAGAAACATAAATGCTGTCAACACTGCACTACTAGATAAAGGATAAAAAGTGGGAATGAAATGTTTTACTGCAAGGACTGTTCTTATGGTTTGAGAACATTTCTGGAAATAACCTGAGCTGAGAAAATGTTCCCTAGGAGGAATACATTCTGTGGGAAACTGCGTGGAAGATAAAGTTTGGTCAGTGACCTTCTCACTATCCTCTAATCACGCAGCACACTCTGCTCCACAGAGGAAAAAAAGGGATACTGTGCAGCTAGAGACACTTTACCTTCTCTACATTACAGGAACTGAAGTGGAAAACACAAGAGTATCATAAATCTCTATTTCATGGCTTTGGATATTGTAGTGAAATAATAATCTACTGTAACTCACTGGGAAAAAAAGTGACTTTTGGTTTAGGGCACTTTAACAACACCAACCCTGATACACCTTCAGTGAGCATAAAAACAAATGACTGGAAGTTGCTAAAAGGGGAACATGCCTTTTCCTCTGTGCAGCATTACAAACGGAGAAAGATCATCACATTTCTCATCCAAAGCAGGAATGACAGAGAGGAGGAAGGCGCGAGGCTACCTCTCCTGCGCAGGCGGCTGCCAGGGATGAGGCAGAAAAGCTCAGTTTAAATACTTGCACATTAATGCAGCAGCAGCATTCAGATACTGTATCTGTACAGACAGAGAGAGTAAATATTGGCTTATGTGGTTACTCCTGGGAAGATTAGGGAGACATCAAATACGGATGTCCCTAGCGCTCTGCACGCAGGAAGGGTATTAGAAAACACCCACCTCTGGATATTTGTGGGGAATGTCACTTTTCCCCTTCTCTTTTATTTTTCATTTGTCCTTTAAAACCAGAATTACTGTAATTACTGTCTCTAAAAGGTGGTTATTTGAAGACTAGTGTTACACGCACAGAAATGTCAAAGCTTTTTTGGTTTCTGCAGCACGAATCTCGGGAATACAGTGTGATCTTCCTGAAATGGCATTCCTGGGGTAATGCCATGGCACAGAAGTTGGGTAAATATTTCCCTTGTGCTCATCAGTTACTGGCTGTTGACAAATACACTACCTAGAGCAGTAATGCAGGGTAATGATGTCATTACTGGGGGATAAACATCGCAGGCCTATAGCTCTTGCAAAATAGAACTGGGGGTGAATTAGTTTGTGTATCCCACATCTTTCAAATATTTCACCGATCACCATAGAAATAATTGCAGGAGTGACTGGTGAGCTAATTCAGGCACAAGCAAATCTGAACTGCTCAAATTAAAGATTACCATTTTTTCTTTTTCTTTTTTTTNCTTGGAAATAAAGAGAATGGACTGGGGAGAATGAAATATTTTTGTATCTTCTTCACTTGCTGGTTTCCAATTGGACATGAAACAGCAAGGGTGTAATAAGCTATTCTCTTATTCTACTTCCATCCATCTGGAAAGAAGAACTACCAGAAGTCTGAGAAGAAAGCCTGATCTCCAGCCAGATTTCTAGAAATGTTAATAAGAGTTCCTTAGTCAAAAAACACCTCCAAAACTTCTTAACTACCAGGAAGAGAACCTCAGATGTCTCATCAGCTACCACAATTAATCCTGGAAAAAGACCAAGTGCCTTAATGAATTCTCCTGTTAGCAAACCTATGCATGCATGTAACCAAACCTACATATATAAAAGCATAGAGATATACATATACATGAAAAGCTAGTGAATACAGATTAGGAATAAAGCCTTTTGGAAAACCTTCAAGATATATTGAGAGAGGAACAGCAAAGTAATAAATTTTCTCTTGTGTGCTATGTTAGAAATAAATTTCTGTATTTTAAGAGTATTAAGTATTGTGTATTGAGAGAGCATCCTTTTCGCTTAGGTGTCCGCTCAGAGCTTTCCAGGTGTAAACCAGGAACACCTCAGAGATTCACAGAGAACGGAGGAGGATCTCCAGCACTTTGGTCAGGTACGTATCCTCTGCCAAACGAGCTCAGGACCACACAGGACCTGCTTTGGGGGGTGGCTTATTGCAATAGCAGAGATTCACCAGCAGAATTTTCTTGCTTCATTTTATGCAGTGCAACTTAATGGTGTTATCGACATCTTCTGTGATATACATCCTGTGATCAGTGCAATTACTGCATGTCATCACCACTGTAAATTTACCCAGCCTGAAACCATTTTAAACTTAAACTGCACACTTAAGAACTACTATCCACCTCCTCTTTGTAAATTAGCTGTATGATTTATCTGTGGGAACCATTTCAAAAAGTATACATTCAGAAATACATATACCACATGATGTCTTTTCCATATGGCATCTCATAATTATTTTGCTGTGTGTGAACATGATGAAAACAGTTTCATAATTCTCTAAGGGTTAGGGTAAATTATTTCAATTAGACATATTTCAGAGCAAACATTACCTTAGGGTTTATTAATAATAGTACCTGAGAAGGAACAGCTGCCTTTTAAGCAGTGAGAGCTGTCAGCTTCTCACTGCCCCCCTGTAGCACCCCTTTTGTGACTCTAAAAAAATGGCAGATTTTCTCATGCTTTACCTAAACAGAGAACTTGGCAGCAGAGACCTGGTTGTAATCCTCAGCAAGGGAGCTGGTGGGTGGATTTTTTTCTCTATAAACTCTTGTATAAACCACACCAGTCTCCTGGTATTTATTTTGTGTAATGTTGGAAATCATACGCAGATCCAACAGGCCATGTAAAGGAGTTTTGTAACTTCCTGAAACCCTTTCAGGCAATTTTTTTTCTCCAACAGCAGTCCGAGGTTGTTGGGATAATACCATCTTTTTTTTAAGGGCAAGGTACCTCGACCATTTGTAATAGGATAGCTTTGAAAAGATGAAACATAAATCTAAATTAGATCTAGTGAATTATTAGGAATTGCTATTAGAATTATTAAAGAGAAAATTCGCTCCATTGTCAGAGTATATGGACTGGTTTGTGAGCACAGGGTTTACAAGCAGCTTGTCTTGCAGTTTTCTGTGCTTTGTTTCCCATCAGGTTGGTTTTATATATTAATATTCTAAATATGACATGAATTAATTTTGAACTACCAATTCTGTGATGATACACCTCTGCACAATGCAGCCCATCTGCTTTGGTGCTCCACATCAAGTGCATCTGCCACTCTACAAGGAATACTTACATTTTTACACACAAATGCCTAAGAATTCACAAAACCCCCTAAAATATGAAGTGGAACTGTGCTGAGAGCCAGTTGAGGAACAGGCATGGAAAATCCCTGCCTCTCCTCACCATACACAGCTTGAAGGAAGGCAAGTGAAATGACCCTGAATATACAGTCACTAAAGCTGGGTTGAAAAAAGGGGCAGGGTTGGCTAATAAATAATGCAGGTACAATCACAGAGAGGGCTGGTGTTACTGAGTACTTGTTACAACCTGTGGGCTGAAAGAAAAGTGTTGTGGAGCTGTAGCTCTCAGTCTGAGAGTGGGAGGTGAGGGCATCAGCCCCCCCCACCCCCCTCCAATCCTGCTTATTCCAGCCTTGTGCACGAAAGAGAGATGAGGGCACCCAGCACAGGAAAAGTAAACATTTAAACTGAAATACCTCTAGTAGTAAGAGTTAAACTTACAGAGTTTTAAAATGAGTATATTGGGAAATCAGGCCTCACCTTGGTTGCCAGTCTTTGATCCAGCAAATCCCATGTTCCTGCAGATAGCAGGACTCTCAGACATTTAGCTGATCACTGCCATCCCAAATATATGTATAAACACAAAAACAGCACAAAAAGACAGAAAGGTGATGAACTGACATGCATAGCTGTAGGTATAATGCACAAGTACAAACCCACCTTTTCTCAAAAGCCAGCACCAGAATACCCAGAATGCTTAGTTATCACCTGGCCAAACTTGACTCTTCCACTACATCATTATTGTACTTTAATCGTTTCATCTCAGCCACAAGAGGAAAGAAGCATTTCCAAGGAGAAGAAAAAAAAAGTGATTGGTAAAAGGCATTCAAGCTACAAAATATTTCCTTTTTGGGTCAGGTCCTAGTATTTTTGCCTGGCTCAAGTTCAGGAAGCTCTATAACTTTGTTGAGTAATTTTCAAAGGCCTCTTGCCTGTATATTTGCGCAAGAACCATGCACATTTTGCCTTGAAATTGCCACTTTACAAGAGAAACCATTTGCTTCTCTGTCTTCTCTGGTGTAATGAAATGTGTGGATTCCTACAGAGCTTTTTGCCTCTGCCTTCTTCAGGAGGAAGAGCCTGGTCCCAGCCCCAGAAGATCCTTCAGCACTCAAAGGTCCTGAGACAGACTTTTGTTCCCACTTGCGTGTCCTGCTCTGTCAGTGTACTGAAATCCTGGGACAGTGAAGGAATGACAACCCTAAGACTGAGATCTCTTTAATAAGTTGAATAAACAAGTTTTGTCTCATGTTTGGCCTTGAAACTATCTCATTTTAGGAAGACTATAGTCCCAATCATGGAAACTTCTAATCTTTCTCCATGTCATCCAAGGAGGGGATTGACCTCTGACCTTTGCTTTTCTCTCTTTTTAATCCTTTTCTTTATTCTCTTTTGCTCCATAACCAGACAATCTTTGTTACAGTTCAAATACTGTGATACTTCTCAAAATCCTACATTTTCTGAGTTCAATTCTTTTGGGCAACACTCCTGAAGCAATGAAGCTTTCACATTATCCACCAGATCTTTTCCTCCTTAACCATTCATCAATTCACTGGCTTATTCCAATCCAATTCAATAGAGAGGTAGAAGCCTTGAAGATAATTAAATTCCTGTAACTTTTACAAACATTGGCAGCTGGAGACAGGTAAGGGATTGAAAGGAATACCTCTGCTGCAGGAAAATCTGCAGCATTAGAGGAGGTTCAGGTTGGATATAAGGAAAAATTTCTTCACTAAAAGGGTTGTCGAGCCCTGGCATAGGCTACCAGGGTGGAGTCATCATCCTGGAGGGATGTAAAAGATGTATAGATCTGGCACCTGGGAACATTAGTTAGTGCTAGTATTGACAATGCTGGGAGAATGGTTGGACTCAATGACCTCTGCAGGCTTTTCCAATCTAAACAGTTCTGTGAGGCTCTACAGGAACATTTCTGCTGGCCTGGCCTTGGCCAAGAGACATGTGTGAGTCTGTAGAGCTCCTAGTTGCAGCAAACAGCAACTGAGAGGAAACTGAGGCACAGTCTGGAGACTGTATGAAGGGCACCAGAGGTATTGCAAGAAGATGAAGACATTAGTAACTCACAGGGAGATGAAGGATTCAAATCCACAGGCAACAAATCTTCAATAATTCTGCATATCTCAGTACAATGTTAATTTTGTTCACTTCCACAAGTGCTGATTCTCAAACCCTTATTTCGCCTAATTTCTACAGAGGAATATAGGATCTAGCAAATTGATGTGATGTACCCAGAGAGGAGAATATTGTTCCAAATTCAACATCTGTGCATTAAAACTTGTCATTCGCCTATAGCTTTGGAAACTGAAAGATAATAAAGCAACTCAACAAATATTTATATTGTTATTTATCTGTACAACTATTTCTGGCATAGACAGGGCTTGTGCTACTCTCATACCTGTTCACAATATCATTGCATGAGTGACTTGGGTAGTTACTTGTGCTCAATAGTTATGCAATATCCTCTGTTGGCAATGGGACTAGGCTGGCAATCAGGAGACAGACTTCCATCTGTTAGAAAAGGTTGTGGGACTGTAGAAAGTTTTTTATCTTTTTTTTTTTTTCCTTTCCTTTCTCTCCCACACTTTGCCTTTTTCATTAGTTCAAGCTAAAAGTCCTTGGGCAGAAAGGTCTTTTTTTGCACCAGATGTTTGCATGAATCTGACACATTGGGAGCCCTTTCTTTATTCAAGACAAGACAAAGGAGAAAATAACAAGACTCTAGCAAATACTGCTGTTCTTATATCTATATGACAGCATCACCTTTGAAATGGGAATACTTTTCTGTATATGTTATGACAATACATTTTTCCTTGCGTATTTATCTGTAAGAGCCTCACTAAAATACAACATAAGATCTTAAAAGTATCTCCATCAAAATTAATGGTCAGTCTGACAGAGATCAAACTTCTTTTCTGCAAAGAGATTAACAATCATAAGGCATCTGAGATTTTGCCATGCCTGTCTTGTTTCTGTTCCACTTGCTCAAAGAGAAAGGCTGGACCTCTCTCAAGTGTTGTCTCTCACCCACAGGCCTGGCTCAAGACCCCATCCATAAATTTAATTTGCCTTTTAAAGAGAAGAAATTTTCCTTGACGAAGGTGATTATCAGGTATTAAAGGCTAATCTTATAATAAATTTGTGAATTAGTAAGCTTATTTCTTAACTAGTCAAAAGCAAATCCCTCTTGCTCATACCTTGTTACGCTGGCATCGCGTGCTATCATATCGCTGGTATTTAATCGTTTGTCAGGGAATAAAAAATTCCCAAGCATAGATATTCACTCACTGAAATGAGCCAGAGTGGCCAGGTTACTCACCAGACTGTATTTTTTTAATTTTTCTTTTTTTTTTTTTTTTTTTATTTTAATCANGGTTCCCCCCCAGATTTTTTTTTTTTATTTTTTTTTTTTTTTTTTTTTTTTTTTTAATTTAATCCCAAAGGGCCTTTATTTTGTGTCAATTTGCACAATAAAGTTCTCTTTTATGAGAGTGACTTTGCTCATGTGTTGTTAGCACACTTAATTAAACTCCAAAATGTTTAATTCTTTCTGGGGCCCTAATTCTGTTCTATACAAACAGTGCCCTCAATGAGAGAAAGTCAGTGTAATTTGACACAAATTTCAAAGGCCTCCCCAAAGTGTTGGTTTATGTATTGAGCAAAGAAGAGAGGAGGGAAAGAGTTGAATACTGGCTTGGAATTGCCCCATTTTGAAGGTGAGGACCATCTGAAATGCTTGGACCCACTTCTAATACCCCAGCAGCCTGGAAGCATGGCTTGATTCAGGTCCAGCTGTACCCAAAAGCAAGAATAAATTATGCATGTGAGGGGCTGCAACAGCCTTCACATAAAATATTGATCTGCTGGTCCTCTGCCATGCTCCAAGCCCGAGCATCTCCAGATCCACCTGTCTGCACTGCGGTGACGGCCGCTCCCCCAGGAGGGGCTTCAATGTGGCACACAAAGCCTCTTGTCTGAAATAGGTGGGTCTAGAGCAAATTTCCTGAGCGTAATTTATTCCACACCCTTGCTAGCATAACAAGTGTTCCCGAGCCTCTGTGGATATGTATTCGAGAGGGAGCTGTCTGTCTACATTTGATTCTACATTTCCTTCAGCTAGTTCAGAGATCCATAAGCAAAATCTGGCACCAGGGGACATCCAAGAGGATTGTGAATTCATAAACAATAAATGGATTACAATCAAACATACCTTCACATTTTAATCTCTGGCAGATAGGGTTTGGATAAGTGCTTGTGGGTAGCAAGCAAGCCCTATGTAATATAAATTTATTTACCTATACATGTATTTTACTTGACCGTTTCTAAGAAAAAGGATCGTGTGTGGGTGAGGAAACAAAATGTCTTCACAAAGGGTGTCCACCTGCACTCTCCCATTGCTGGTCTGTCAGGCAGAGCTGCCTGTCAGCCAGCTGGAACACCTGGAGCACATGGAACACCCTTTTCAAAGGAGGCATTTGGGCACATCATCCAAGGAGACTGAGGAAAAGCCTCTTTCTAATGCTACCTCAGCACTTCTCAACCTCATCCTCCTGCATTGGGAGCCACATCTTGCAAATGCACTGTAGTCTAGGAGACAGATCACATCACTGCAAGTCTTCCTTCCTGCATCTTTCCCCCAACCTCCAACATACAATGACCATTTTTTGACCTGGAGGAATTTCTGGAGCCACAAACCACCTCTGACTTATGTGGGTACTGCTACTGCAAGAGATGGGCAAACTCTACTCTATTTCATCTCCAATATGACCCAGGTTTCAGGCACCAAAAAAAATATAATTTCTGAGCTCTCCCTCCCATCCTGTTGCAGTTCTCCTACCTTCAGACGTAGGTCCTCGAGGTACATCAGAAGACTGGAAGCAGATGTCTTCTCCAGCCCACTTACTTGTCTCATCCACTTGTCAGTGCGCTCGTTGTAAAGGTGCTGACATTTGTTTGAGACAGCGAAACTGTAAGACTGAATCAGACCTGTGAAGTGTACAAATAACTGTGAGTGTTAAGTAATTTCTCTTACATGAAATAACTGTAAGCAGTTCTCCCAGTATTCCTGCATTATATCCCGATTTCTAAGTTGTAGTGAGCTGTCAAAAACATTTCCAATTTTCTTACAAGATGTTCCAAACATATTCAAAGAATCTGCATAGCCTGACCATGTAAGAAAAGCTGGAAGGGGAAAAGTCAGGAGTGAGACCTAATAGCCCACTTTAGTTAAACATTTCCAGCTAAGTCACACAGTGAAGCTCTTCCAACCTGAAAACAAAGAATCTCACTGAAAATTACTTAGCAAAGGTTTAATGTGGTGTATTCATTGTCTTGGTATTCCAACTAGATGGAAAACTCTTACAAGCTCAGCTTTTACTACTATATTTCCTTTTTTTTTCCTCATTGCAACAAAACCAAGAAGGAACAAGGTTGGAGAAAACATGCAATAAAAATGTAGGAGTATCATCCCCTCTTCTTATTTTCATAAAGACTTGAGTTTAGCTTTTGGGAGGAGATGCAGCTCAGCTGACATTTTCACATAACCAGTACATCATTTCGTATCTGCTGCACCAAGCTGAGTTCAAAATAGCTGAATAGCAATAACTAGCAGGCCAGTTGTGGATCTGACATTCAGAATTAAGCAGATGGCAAGCACAAAAATACAGTCTGGGTTAAATACTGACCACATTTGCCAGAAGCACAGACATAGAAACCTCAGCCACATCCAGATCATAGGCAGAGCACACACAGATCTACCAAAACAGTAAGAGCATGGTTCAGTATAAATTATTCCGTGCTAATAGTACATGGACATCTGACAGTATTTTTCTTTTTATGCACTTTTTTTTTTTTCCCTTCAAAAGGATGGAATTTCACTCTGTACTGGACACTTTGGCCAAGAGCTTTTTCCCAAATGGATGCAATCCCCTTTCTGATGTGAGTGCCTAACACCAGTCTCCTACCATTCCATCCAGACACACTGCCCCCGCGGCGCTGACGGGTAGGAGGTGATATTTAAAGCCATGCCAATGGAACACAACAGGGGATAGGCAGAGCTCAAGCAACAGAAGGAGGATTTTGCAAGAGCTCGCTAGGTCACGTTAAACTCCTTCTCTGGCCACATCCAGTGTCCAGCCCGTATGTCTGAAGATCTTTGCTGTAAGCCTTTGTTATTTATTTGGAAATTTACTGTGGCTGTGGTTTATCTCTGTCTTTTGGAGCAGTTCTTTAATAGATATAGTGCACTTCATCCTTCATAAACAACAATCAAAACAGGACAGGAAGGCAGGTGATCAATACCAGTGGATAACCTCGTCTCTATAGGAATGTTACTCACACATCAAAATTTGCACTGAAGAAGAGAAAACAAGAGTATAAGAGCTGGATTTATGAGGTTAAGAGATTCCTACCTTTGGCTAAACATCAGTAAAAGCCTCATAGAAAAACTTCTTTGTTTCTGGCAGAAATAAATATTAATTATTGCACTGGGGAAAAAAGTCCTCTCACAAAGCCTAACTATTTTAATAAAAAATTTAATATGTTTATTTCTTTCAGACAGGAGATAAAAAGCTGTCAGAAAAACAATGGTTTAAATTACAGTGAGATGTTTCCTTGCCTAATCTTTCTCTTTCTTCTTTCCCAAAAATCTACGTGGCACGCTCAGAATTTTTATTTTTAGGAAGAAATGTCAAGGAAACACTTTATGGTAAGTGGCTGCTAACTATTAATTCTTTTGTCATTAAATGTGGGAACATTAATTACCGTTAATCATTTTGGCTCTAATATAGATTTTCCCACAATAAATTCTTTAAACACATACACAAACCCTGTAATCTAATCAAGTAGTTTTCTTCTACCTACTTGGAAGGTAGAAAACCAGCAAGATTGTAATTGTTCTTTCTACTTTTTAAATTCTAAGGAGGAGGAGGAGAAACTAGTAATAGGACCTCTATAAGAATAGGGGAGGAAAAAAGTATTCCTACAGACAGTGTATGTGCAACTCAGTCAGTAATCATGCTTTATAAGAGGTAAAGCACCTTAAGAAAATATAAAGAAATTCAGTAAGAAATATTTATTTTAATGTAAAAAAAAATTCAGTAATACAAATTCGGTAAGAGAGAGTTATGCAGCTCTAATTTATCAAGGAAATACATCACTCTGCAAAAGCAGACGGTAAAAGTTTACTTTTGTTCAAAAAAAGGAAAAGAATATCTAAAATAACTCTGCAGCAGCTAGCAAAGTACTTCCTAGTGTAGCTGTGATACAGTCCAAATTCCTGGTGCCGACAGTGAAAGTTCACATTTAGTGACATAAACATAAGTTAATTGAGATAAAGAAGAAATGTAAAGGTACAAATGCTGGCTGCTGCAGACAAGGGAGTCATGGGAGCTTCTGCTTTGTTATTTTTCACAGGGTAACACTGAGCTGCTGAACTCTTTTTAAACATGCCATCACCACATTCCCTGATTTTCATATTGGCAGGTGCATTCCTTAAACCACAGTAGATAATGCTGCAGAATAAGGTTGTCATTCCTCCTCAAATGCCCTAATTTGAATAAACATGATGAATGAATATACTGTATTTCTCAGAACAAACAAGCTGCAAGCTCCATCTTAAGCACGGAAGCCACCGTGTGACTGATTAAGTATGTGTGCTGCTTGCCAAATCTGCACAGATCAACACAGGACTTAAATCTCACTTTCACTTTTAGACTTATAATTATTCTCAGAATGAAGTTTCCATAATGAACAGTTAAAACCATTTATCTCAAATATTGATTTACAACTGGAAGCCTTACAATAATACGTGTTTTAGCCACTTTGGGCCTTTACTACTAATCAAGGTCTGTGCAGGCAGAGGAGAATAACTCCATGAGGATTCCCTTCATTAAAAAGTGATCCACAGATTGCACTGAAAAGTCCAGAGTCATTCACCCAAAATCCAGCTGCAAAACAATGCAGCCACATTCTAGCAGTTCCTTAATTCCTCTCCTCTCACTTCATGTTAAACTCTTTAGTCCATCCTTGCACAACTTTAACAAACAGATTATAATCTCTCCACTCATTCCACTTTTGCACTCCACACATATCCCACTGTTTCTGAATGTCAGCTCTTCTGCAGCATCTGATCTCCACAAATTTCCTTTTCTTCCCTAGAACTCTGGTGTCCTTTCAGTCCTCTTTTAAGGAATTCTAAAAACACAATTCTTTAATACAAAATTCAGTCTTCTAAGAAAAGACAACCAAACATTACTGTTGGTTTTGGGTTTTTTTTTTCTCGTTCAGAAACTCACTGAACTGACACTGCACTTCACAGCTCGGTCAATCCCTATATATATACGCTATTTCCCTTCCTAAATATAACTGTTCTCTTTGCAGACTGCAAACCACTTCTTCCAGCAGGCATCTTAAAAGTATTTTTAAGCAACTTGCAGCATAGGCAGCCGCTGAGATGCTCCAGAGGTTCTAGACCATCTATGTTCAACGATGCACAGATGGACTCTGTTCACACACTTCCCTTGATGAAATCCTCTAAAGGGTCAGAAATAAGGAGACATGAGGCTGTCACAAGTTATATAAATTCCTTACTGATGGAAATATACTCAAGAATTACTGAAATTACTTATTCCAGTATTTCAGTAGTTCCCATAGACGGACAGGAACTTTATGGAGAACATTAGCATACATACTGCATTCAAACCTTGTGGATATTAGAGCAGTCTGCCCACAGCAGTGGTGGAGTCCCCATCCCTGGAGGGATTTAAGAGCTATGTGGATGTGGCACTTGGAGACATAGATTAGTGCCGGGGGAACTTTTTGACTTCATGATCTTAGAGCGTTTTTTCAACCTTAATGATTCTATGATTTTCAAAAGCATTGCTGGAAGAACCTGACTTCCCATCTGCTCAGGAGATAAATCACACCAAGGTCCTTCCAGTGATGTGCTACAACATCCATCTAAATAAGCAGCAATATGAAAACCTCCCTTTTCATCCCCTTCAGCCACAGCAGAACTGAGGGGAACCTACTTCCCCCCAAGGAGTCCCTGTGTTTCAAACAAGCACAGGCACAATGACACGAAACACACGGTGCTACCTCACATACATTATTCGATGACATTTTAGCACCCAACTACCCGGCATCCCACGGTTTTCCCTCCTCCCAAGATGTCACAGAGTTATTGACATTGACAGAACCAGGTTAACAGAGACTAAAGGAACAGTAGAAATTTCTGTCCCTAGCACAAGAGATTGAATAATTGCTTTTTCTCTTCTTATTCTTTTCCTGATGTAAAAGTTCTCAAGCTCTGAAAAACAACAGGTTGCAATACACGTTATTGCAAACCATGCTGGAAATGTGCTTTGCATTTTGCACCCTGACCAGATTGCTTGAACCCTTCTCAAAATGACTCAGTGAAGAGGTAAATTCTGAGATATTATTTTTTTCAGATGTATAAAACCCAGCAATTTTAGAAAAGCTATCTGAGATCATATAACATACCCATATGATGAGAAAAAATTAAAATAAAATCCAAATTTTGAAAAAAAAGCAGAGTTTTCTCAACTTATGCCAGAACTAGTGAGAACTACCCTTATCTCAATATTAGTCACACATATTCTTAAAAAAAAAAAAAAAAAAAAAAAAGACTATAATAATTTCTAGTACTTCATTTTTAGTATTTTTTAAGTATTCAAATAACTTTCACTGGCTTATGGCCACTTTTGAAAAAAAAAAAAAGGCATAAAAAAGAAAACAAAAGAGAAAAATCCAAACATTTTCAGCTTCTACTATAGAAAAAACAAAATTCCTGTGACTTAGAGAACCTGTCACAAGTTATAAGCATAAATACCACAGTTTTATATCTTCGGGAATAACTTCAAATACTCAGAACAGCCCCCTGGTTTTAATCTTATTTTTTCCCTTAATAATTGACCTACATAAGCAACCAAATCCTTGGTACGTTTTAGTGGCATAATTTAAATTTCTCTTACGTGTATTGTAGAGCTGTCACTGAAGTCCCCAACCAATCATTATAGAAGACTGAGGACTGGAGTGATGCTTTAGTTGCCGCAGTATTTAGGGGGGGGAAAAAAAAAAAGGAAGAAGCAAAAAAAACCCTCTAGAAATGAACAACCTGGTGGAGGTTTCAATCCATTAGCAGCATTGAGCTTGCCAGTTCTTTACTGCAGCATTTGACAAGGCTCTGAGCCAGAGATTAAGGCACGTCTCCTGAGGAAGGAAAAGAACAGGAGCTTCCACACTTCATTAAGGATATGTTTTATTTGCAAACTGCCAACCCACAGAGTGGCACTGACTTTTGGGTCATGGAAAAGGTTGCAGTTGTGCACTTGAACCGTGCCAAGCTGAGTTGGATAATACCCTTAAAAAAGCAAATCAAAGAAAAACGATAAGAAAAATAGGGAAATCCATGATTGCGAACCACCTAAAATAGGACTTGAAATGTAACTTGTGCTCCAGTCAGGATTTTCCTCCTCAAAATTGTACTAAAGCAGGACAAGTGCCCAGAACAACAGGGAGCAGTTAGCTACAAAATGCATATTCATGGTGGCTTTTTTTTATAATTTAAACATACATTCTCTCATTTATTTTAAATTGATTGCTTTAAAAAATGTTAATATCCCTACAGAGTTGAGCCTTATCACTATTTGATCCTTTGCCAAAGACTGTACTGGCATTCCAGGACTGTATACATTCTTTTTTTTTTTGCTAAGCTATTGTTGCTTTTTCCTGGCTTGTTTTTCAAAACCCAAATAGAAATACATAGCTTATATAGTTTAAAGCATAAATCATAAATCACTCATCATAAAGGGCCAATTCCTGGAGTCTTTAGTTGTTATTTTTACTGGCAATTTCCCAATCATTTTCACATAGAGAAGCATTTAAGTAAAGACATGGATGCCAGTAAAGGTAAATTTTCTCTTTTCCAGGAAAAAGAGCTTTAACAACAATATTCTACATTAGGTTCAAGATTCTCTTTACACTGACATCAACAGGATAGTTTGCAATGAAAGGTGTTCAATGGTTAAAGGTAACAAAAACAGTGCCCATGAAACCATTACTGGGAAACTTGCCTAAGAATAGGTAAATTACACTGGTGGAACAGACATAACCTGTTTTCCTGGATTTGAATATTGCCAATAGTGATGATCAATGAAGCTTTGAGTTTCTCAGCCACTGCACCCACCTAGTAATTTTGCAACCACTACTACAGCTATTGCAAAGCTGGCAGAGATGAAGGTGCAGCTTCACCAAGCTCTAGACTTATGGCTCTATATCATCTTCAAAACCTGAAGACAATCAAAGCATTTACTTTTATTTCAGTCTGTAGCTGAAAGAAGACCATTTACGAACTGAAAGCACTTCTGGTGTATGTCCTTTTCTTTAATATCTATTAAAATACAAACCTAGAAACCTATTGCTGCACAGAACAGCAAGAATTTTCAAAGTTTCACAAACTAAATCACCTCAGTAGAATTCCTCTTTTTTTTTTTTTT